>SNQJ01S0094320.1:12738-32059 GCA_010110895.2 Picea sitchensis
AAGGAAACGATACAAAGGTATGTCACTTGTTCCTCCCTACTAGCTAATTCAATGGTCATAACTTAGGGAAAGAGTCATGTCCTGTCCTGTTTTGTTCTAGATCCAGGTGGATCTAGGGAGATTTGTTAGTGTCCGCACCTACCGATTAGTCCGATAACAACAGTGTATGAATTTTGATCTTAGCTAAGAAGACAAACAAAATTTAAATCGGTTCAGTCTAGAGAAACACTTAGATGAATTATGGACTTTAAAAATTACCAATTTAAATAGAAGAGAAGTGAAATTGAATATTAATACATAGGAAATATGTACAAAGAGAGGTACAAACCTCATAGCATCACCATTAGAATATTTTTCTTAAAGAACTCGAGACTTCGGCATTTGTATTTCTTCATATTTAGGAAATTAAATAGAGGATCAAAATATTTATACTTTTTCCTGCATGCCCCTTTTACATAAAAATATTCCCTATATATAGAGATAAAATCTATACTAAGATGCTAGGAATCAAACTACTATCTCCTAAAGTTGTGGATCTAGTTTTTTTCAAAAGAATAACAACCTTTAAAAAAATTCTCAAAAATAAGAAAGTCGATTTGGAAATCACAAACTATCCAGAATATTGTTTATAATCATAAATTCTTTAGGAAAATCACAACCATATGTTTACAATGGAACATTATGCATATTGTTGGACAACATTGTCACCGCTGCGTAGTAGATTTTGGCTCTTGCTACAAAATCTGCGTAGTGATTTCGCAGGACAGATCTTCATGTAGAGGTTGCGCGCATGAATCCAGTTGGATGCAGAGAATGGGATCATCCAATTTGTTTGTAGCTTCTTTGTTCAAAGTCATCTGCATTTGTAAGTCCCTATTTGTCCTTCTTAGTGACAAGATTTGTCTTTTCAAATTCTTCATCTGTCTCAACAAAGCCTCATTTCTTTTCAATTTCTATTCAGCGCTGGAGAGAGTTGCACATGCATTATCAATAGCCGGTCTACACTCTTTGAAATGTTCCATGATTTTTTCCTCTGACATCCTCTTTTCCTCCCTAATCTCAATGATTACATCTTGGGCCTCTCTGAGCTATTTTTTAATCCAATTTATATTATTTTCTCTTGGTGTGGGTGAGGTAGGGGATAACTGACATGCTTGACTCTGCGATGTTGGTGTTTCAATAATATTTTTTTCCACCTGCCTTCTCAATTCTTTGTTTTCTTGATAAAATTGGGCTATAACGTGTTGATATTTCTTTAGTTGCTACTTCATTTCTTGAGTATTTGCATTTCCCTCACCCAACTCCACCTGTATTTCATCAATTCCCTTGTTTGCACATTCAACAAGCTCTATATATTAATTTCAAGCGTGCAACCATTATTTGTAATACCCTCCCTGCGCAGCAAATACGAATGATGAAATTTACAGAAACAACAATAAAAGGTAGCACATGAATCTTTGTGTGCCAAACAAATCAGTAACAGAAAATTCGATGCAGTTGTAAAACCCGATGTATCAACAAACATCAATGGGAAATTTGGCGCAGAAGGAAATTGTGGAAAAACTTTTGGTGCAGTGGAAAACTCAGTGTAGCAGTAGGAAATTCATAAGGAAGAAGGGTGACTATGAGAAGAAATACCTTGTTCCAAAAATCTAGTTTGGAGAGAGCTCCAAAAATACTTTTAAGCAATGGCTGAAAACAATGGAGGAGACGCAGCAAAATCAAAAAAACTGACTTACATAATGACTGGAAGAAAATAACTTTTACACAGCGAAGGGCTCCAAAGATTGTTGGAAAAAAAACTATGGATGACACACAAATTATGAAAGTCATGGAGAAGCATGAAGGGTGACCAATATTTATTCTTGAATGGATAAGGAATGAGATCATGGAAAAGGATGGTAAATCCATGTCTATGAGAAGTTCAAAAGTAGGTTGAATATTTGTGTAGCAAACTTGTGAAACATGTAAACTTTTGAAGTGTGCAAAGTACAAATGTTAGAAGTGCCATGATTTTTCACTATTCTGACTTCATGACTAGATAATGATGTTCATAATACCTTTTGACATGACCTTTATCCTAACCACTTGACTCGACTTTGGTACATATTTCCCCTTTTTGACATGACTCGATATTTCAGAAGATAAACCTTTACAATTCAAACATGACTAATCCTTACACTGTTTTCCTGACTCTTATCCAAAGTCCTTATTCTATTTTGCAAACCATCCCTTAGTTTGTCACTGACCTCATGAAATTTGACACACCAGCTGTGACTTATTTAGGAAAACTTTGTTTTTTCAAATAACGAAGACATGACTCTAAAAATTGGATGAACCTATGACTCTAACTATAAAAAACATGGTGCTAACAGCTGGCTCTAATGGGGATGCTATTCTCCCATGGGGGTAGAAAAGAACAGTATACCAAGTGTCTAACCATTGGGATTTATTTGATTGAAAATTCTAACTGACAAAATAAAGTCACTTACAAAATTTTCTTGACACAACTTTAACCAAACTTAGCATAAACTTAGGGCCTTCCCTTTGGGCTTCAAATTTATGTTGATTATTGATTTGAAATGCTTCAACTGAAAATTAAAATGGTTATTTACAATGACATGGAGATATTGAAAGATTTTTTAAACCAAATAATGTTTGAGAAAAATGTCATTTACAGGTCCCCCACCAATAATATCTCCATTAAACTTCTGCAACAAATATGCATTGTTCCCATGGTACAAATCAATCTTGAATGTTCCTAGCCAAAGATGATCAAAATTCCCATGTTTCCCTTTGTCTTCATTCCTTTCATCCCACTTCAGTACCAAGTCATTCACCTTGAAATCATATTCCTTAGTGTGTCTATCAAAACCTCTTTTCATTTGATCCTAGTGCAGTTGTGATTTATTGAAGACCTATTCTCTCATTTGTTGTACATGGATTAATTGGTTTATTCTTCTTGAAACATCATTGGTTTCAAATTATTTTTCTTGCATTAGTCTCAACACTTCCAGTCCTGATGAGGTATGAAAAACTGCCTCTGAACCATATACGATCTGGAAAGGTGATGTGGAAATAAACCTTTTAGTGGTAATTATGTCATCCCATAGCACATATATGATCTTTTTGTGCCAAGATTTTTGGTTCTCCTATAGAATATTCTTAATAATATTGGTCAATATTTTATTAGATGATTTAGCCAACCCATTACTCTGTGGGTAATAAGAAGTGGAATGACCAAGATTTATATTATAGTCACTGCAGAATTTCTCCATTTTGTTGGATTTGAATGTCATTGCATTATCAACGATGATCTTGACTGGACAACCAAATCTAGACAAAATATTACTTTCTAAAAATTGAATGATCACAGTATCAGTGTATTTCCTTGTCGGGATTGATTCAATCCATTTTATGAAGTATTTTGTGGCTGTCATAATCCACCTATGTTGAGCAGAGGATGGCAGATAAATTTCCCCTATGAAATCAAGACCCCATTGCATGAACGATGCCTCAACAGAGATAGGATTTAAAGGTAGAGGCTGCAACTTTATTTTTCCATCAAATATATGGCATTCATGACAACTCGAAACTTCCTTGTATACATCAAAAAAAATATTAGGCCAATAAAACCATTCCCTCAATATTTTGTGCGCAGTATTCTTCCAATAATGATGTCCCCCACAGTCACCTTTGTGAAACTATTTGATAATATTTTTCATTTCTTCTTCCAGCATACAACTTAATAAAATCCCACCTAGATATTTCCAATACATAGAATCATCCAGAATGCAAAACTTTGTTGCTTTCAACTTCAAAAATCTAGCTTTGGTTTTTCTCAACCCAAGAGGATCTTGTAAGTTTCTCAATACATAAATAATATCAACGTACCAAGGAGAATTAAGGAAACTTTGGGCTATCTGTGGGATTGTTTCTTCTTCTGAACTTTATGATAAATCAACAATAAAATTGATTTCCAAAACATAACAATTTGGATGTGCCATCAATTTTGCAAGCCCTTGACCTTTAATCAACTTGGTAGGTTTGATTTCGAGGTCATATTGCGACGTTACTTCTATCCATTTTCCCCTTCTCCCCTCAAGATTTTCCTGGGTCAAAATGTCCTTTACATAATTGCTTGGTTCATAAGCAATGACATGGGAATGTAAGATATAAGTTCTAAATTCTTTAAGAGCTTTCACCAAGGAAAATACCTATTTTTCCATCATGTCATACCTTAGTGGGGAGTCTCTCAATTTCATGCTATAGGAATCTATCATCCTTTCAAAGTTCTGATCATCCTTTTGCAACAAAACACCAACAATGGTGTGTTCTGAGGCAAAAGAAACAAAATAAAATATTTTGTAAAATCTGTTCTAGCTAACACTGGAGCTTTGGTCAGTGCCACTTTAATATCTTCAAAATACTTCCTAGATTTAGGATACCATTTTATTTCATTTCCTTTCCTAAGCATATTTGTGATATAATTTATGATCTCAGCCAAGTCAGGAATAAACCTTCTCAAAAAATTCACTTTTCCTAGGAAAGATTGTACCTCTTTCTTGCTAGGAAAGATTGTACCTCTTTCTTGCTCCTGGGAGTGTCGATATTCAGAATTGCTTCCACTCTGCTAGGGTCTATTTTAATCCCTTCCTTTGAAATGATGTGTCCAAGAAATTTTCCTTCTTGGATTCCAAAGTTAGACTTTATTAGATTTAATGAGATGCCAAACTTTCTACATTTATGGAAAACCCTTCTTAAATGCTTGAGATGTTGATCATTAGAGTCAGAAAATACAGTGATATCATCTAAGTAAATAATAGTAAACTTATCATTTTCATCAGCAAAGGCTATGTCCATGGCCCTTTGGAAAGTCGCTCCAGCATTCATAATCCCAAAAGGAATTTTTCCATACATGAAAGTGCCTCAAGGTGTTGTAAAAGTTGTCTTTTCTTGGTCGTCATGATGTACCATAATTTGGTTGTAACCAGAAAATCCATCAAGCATTGATATCTTCTGAGATCCCACCACTTTCTGCAGAATATAATCCACCTTGGGAAGTGGATAATTTTCTTTGAGAGACACCCTATTTAGATTACAAAAATCTACACATAACCTTATCTCATTGCTTTTCTTCCTGACATGCACTAGGTTAGCCACCCATTTGGAAAATCTTAAGGACATAATAATTTGGCATCAAACTGTTTCCTTACCTATCTTTCAATCAAGGGAAAAAAGGGGGTTTATTCTTCTCAACTTCTTCTTGAAGGGTTTATGATCTTCCTTGATTGTAATTACATGTTGAATTTCATTAGTATCATAGACCTTCAAATATTCATAACTCCATGAAAAGACATCGGGAAAATCCTTCATAAGACTAATATACCTCTTTTTAATTTCTGGACTGAGCACTTTTTACATTTTCATGATCTTGGGATCTTCCAGAGTCCCAATGTTGCAATCTTCTATATCCTCATCATTTGTAGTGATTTTAGGATTTTTGGCTACATCATTGTTGTCAAAAATATTCTCCAATGGAACCAATCCTTTAGGGATAATATTATTTTTGAGCTGCACTATATCTCTTCTAGCAATCAGATTCTAAAAAACTTCATCATTGTTGAACACATCTTCATCTTCATTTTCTTCACAAAATCACTCATCATCAATATTTAAATTAGCAAATTCATCACTCATCTGAAGGAATATTTATACTTGTTTGTCATCTTCAAATAGTTTCCATTATTTAATGTTTTCAGGTATTGTTGGTCTGTGTTTGAACTTGATTTCATACCTTTTATTAGGAAAAATTCAAATTTTGAAAACCGAAGCTGAAGTAGCCAATGCGTCTGCAATTTAATTTCCCCCCCTAGGAATCATGGATAAATTGTATTATGAAAATCTTCAAAAAGATCAAGCACTAAATTCCTATATTCTCTCAATATAGGATTCTTGGACTAATATATACCCTTTACCTGGTTAACAACAAACTCAGAATCTCCATGAACAACTATCCTCCTAGCACCCAACTCTCTTAATGTCTTCAATCCAAAAATTAACGCCTCATATTCTGCCATATTATTGGTACAATCAAAAGAAATCTTATAAGAATAGAGTTTTGTACCTATCTTGGGAGGATTAATCCACACACAAGCCCTTGCTCCTTCCCTATTAGCAACTACATCAAATCTTATATTCCACATTTCATCTTCTGCATTGTTTTTCTGATTTGTAATCTCCTCTGCTTGATGATCAGTTTCATATTTAATATCTATGATAGTTGTTGGCTTCTCTTCTTCAAAGTCATTATAGAAAATAGAGGAACCAACCTCAGTATTGACAGAGTAAATGGGATGATTATTTGGTTGAGTTTTGCTACTCACCATTTACTTGAGCAACACTTCTTTGTACAACCTCCTTTCTTGGCCAAACACACGGATAGAAACGTATGGCATATCCATTTGCAAATTTCCCTTTAATTTTTCATCCCAAGATCTATATAACAACATGCCAAATTTAGGAGGGATGTCAGAAACCACCACATCCATGATCTTATTTTTTGAGGGAATTTGAGACAATGATACAACCAGGTCTTTGATTAAACCCAAACATTTCTTCTT
This sequence comes from Picea sitchensis, assembly GCA_010110895.2. Lineage (NCBI taxonomy): Eukaryota > Viridiplantae > Streptophyta > Pinopsida > Pinales > Pinaceae > Picea > Picea sitchensis. The sequence goes on from SNQJ01S0094320.1 coordinate 19,362, forward strand.
CCTTGAATAAAAAGAGAATAGATCCTTGTAAGGTCTCGTAATATAAAGTCCCAACTCATCCATGATGACCTTTAGCATCAGATTATGTGATTCTCTTGAATCTAACATGGCATTATGTAAGGTCATGTCATGGATTTTAATACTGACATAAAAAGGAGGAACATCATCAACATCACCACTCTCCTCCATACGTGGGACAAACAAGATAGCAAGGTGATCATCTTGTAAATTCAAGGTGGTAGTGGATTCTTCCATTTTTAGCATTTTAATGATATGATTTCTATATTCTCCATTCTTAATCAACTCATTAAATGGAACATAAATTTTGATTTTAGCCATCTCAATTTCAAAATTAAAAGGAGATTGAGCCTTTTCTACCTCTTTGACGACTGCTTCCTTTCTCACCTCGGGTATTTTCTTTGGGAGTTCTTCACTGGATTTTCCTCTCTCCATTGCATCCTTTGTTGAATTATCTTTCTTCGGTTGGCTTGAAGAAGGTATATTGGTCTGAAGTTCCCTTGTAGGATTTTCCTTTGGAGGATTTACATGAACCTTCTTACTTTTGAGGTTGTATTGTTTCTGAAGCTTCATAATGGCATTGTGGTATCCTTTCCTGAATTATTCTGTCTCCAATGGCAACATATCATCATTATCTTCCATAAACTTGTCATTTGCATCCATAAATTGATCTTGTTCTTTTTTTTTCAAGAACACATTTGTTGTTGTATCGTCACAACAATGCATATTGTCTCCAATTGTTGGATCAAAATCCTCATTTTCATAGTTGTTTTGGAAAGGAGGATTTATTTTTTGATCACATTGGTTTCTCTAATCTATTTGCCCGATCTGAGGAACTGGAGCTCTTCTGAAATTTTGATTTATGGGCTAAAAATTAATTTGATCCTTGGTAGTAGGTTTAATTTCCAAGGACATTCTTTCCACTAATATTTCCATAGTCTTCATCATCAAATCAAATTTATCATCTGATGATTGAGAAGTTGAGGGTTATGCTACTCCTTGGAACTTCTTGAAATCTTTGTCGAGATTATGTTTGATCTTCCCTAATTCCATCAAATTTACCTCTACTTCAATCACATCTCTCATCATATCATCTAATGTATTGGATCTTCTTTCTCTTAACAGCATGGAAAATTCATTGTCAAAGGAATCAACATATCGAAGTTGAGAATCTCCAGGAGGAGGTTTGACTTCTGCAGGAATTGAATTATAGAATTTCATAAATCTGGTTGAAAACTTTTGTACTGTTTCATTTGGTGAATTTTTTATATTATTGTACTGAGTTAGAAACTGGACAGGATTCTTTTTATCACCCCACCTTGCAAGAAAAAGTGTTTCAAAAGATGAAAAATTAAGGATACTCGCTGCAGGAAGGGATTTAAACCATTTTCTGACTTCTCCTGAAAGACTCTGTGCAAACAACCTGATTTTTGCATCCTCCTCATCTACCTCCTATAGATAGACAAAATCATTGAACCAATCCAAATGTCTTTGGGTTGATGTATTTTCTTCAGCATCGAATGAACTGATTATCTGATTATAATTTTGGGGTAAATCGTGTAATTTGGCAAGCAAGTCAAGAGGTGCAAATCTAGGTGCCATGACTCTAGGAGGATTTTGGGCTATCTGGACAGTTTAAGCAGGGACAATCTGAATAGGAATAGTCTGAATGGGGATAGTGGGAATCAAAGACTGGAATTTCTTCTCATCGAAGATAATTTCATTCAACTTAGATTCTGATCTAGATCTGAACAAGGTTTTCACAAATTTTAAATCAAAGTCAAGATCATCAATACTTTTTAAACCATCTTTGGGTAATGATAGATTTTTGTCCAAGAAGGAAAATGATTTAATTGTATTTTCCTTTCTTTTGTGAAAGAGATTGTTAGGATCAAACACAGATGCAATATGTTACGTATTAGGTTTCCTTCAAGTGTATATTTTCTTAGGAGTTGAGATTTCTTATTTACTCAAAACACAAAACTATGCTCCTGATCTTTTTCAAATGAAGTCGTCGGGGTAATAAAAATCTAGCCAAAAAAAAGTTTTCGATTCACTGTTACCCTTAGGAATCAAGTCTAATATTTAAGTATTTCTTCCCAAGGAAAATTTTCAATTTCATCCTCGGCAACAGTGCCAAAATGTTAACGTTGAGTAAAGTTTTGAGATAAAAAATAAATCTACAAAGGTCACCTAAAAACCAACTTAAAAATTGGAAACTAGCCTTTCCAATCTAGAGAGGGCTCTCTCTCAGACTTGATATCTGATAGACAAGTTGCTTTTCTTGATGGCTAGATCTTAAACTTTCAGGTAGATTTTCAATAGGTCCGCTGACAAAAGAAAGTGTTTCTAGGGCCATGGAGTCAACCACTAAAAAAAAGAAACAATTCTTGGTAGGTAGAATTCCTCAGAGAAATAAAGGATAAACAAGGTGATGAACTTCAGTATTTAATTTGATTATGTAGGGCGAAAGAAGAAAAGAAACACACAACAAAATCCAAGTGTTGTAGTGGATGAATTATGATCTTAGCTGAGAAGAAATACAAAATTTAAATCGGTTTAGTCTAGAGGACCACTTAGATGAATTCTGGACATTAAAAGTTACCAATTTAAACAAAATACAAGTGCAACTAAATATGAATACACATGAAATGCATACAAAGAGAGTTACAAACTTCAAAGCATCACCATTAGAATATTCTTCTTAAATAAATCGAGACTTCTGCATTTGTATTTCATCAGATTCAAGAAATTACATAGAGGATCAAAATATATATAATTTTTCCCACGCACCCCCTTTACATCAAAATAGTCCCTATATAGAGAGAGAAAATCTATACTAAGGTGCTAGTAATAAAACTACTATCTCCTAAAGTTGTGGATCTGGTTGTTTTCAAAAGAATAACAACCTTTATAAACATTCTCAAAAAGAGGAAAGTCGATCTGGCAATCACAAACTATCTGAAATATTTTTTATAATCCTAAATTCTTTAGGAAAATCACAACCATATAGTTGTGATGGAATATTATGCGTATTGTTGGACAACTTTGTCACCATTGCTCAATAGATTTTGGCTCTTGTTGCGCAACTGTTGGCTACGAAATCTGCGTAGTGATTTTGGGCGACGGATCTTCATGCAAATGTTGCACGTGTGAATACAGTTGGATTCATAGAATGGGATCATCCAATTTTTCCTTAGCTTCTTTGTTCAAAGTCACCTGCAATTCTAAGGCCCTATTTGTCCTTCTTAATGACAATATTTGTCTTTTCAAATTCTTTAGTTGTCCCAACAAAGCCCCATTTATTTTCAATTTCAATTGAGCGTCGGAGAGAGATGCACATGCATGATCAATAGTTGGTTTGCACTCTTTGAAATGTTCCATGATGTTTTCCTCTCACATCCTATTTTTCTCCCTAAGCTCAATGATTACATCTTGGGCCCGTCTGAGCTATTTTTTAAGCCAATTTATATTATTTTCTCTTGGTTTGGGTGAGGTAGGGGATAACTAACCTGCTTGACTTTGAGAAGTCGGTGTTTCAATAATATTTCATGCCAACTTCATTCTCAATTCTCTATTTTATTGATCAAATTGGGATATAATGTATTGATCTTTCTTTAGTTGTTGCTTCATTTCCTAAATATTTGCATTTCTGTCGCCTATATCCACCTATCTTTCATCAATTTCCTTGTTTTCACATTCAACAAGCTCTAGATGAACTGTGTGTATGGGAAATATCTTAGCAGAGGAATTGGTGCACGGTTTACTGGGAGCTTGGATCTCCTAATTTTTATCAGTCAATCGTGACCTGCTTCTCTTATGGGATGTTGGCTGACTGAATGATGAGTCTTCTATTTCTTTCCCTTTTCTTCTTTCAGTAACATCTTCCTTTTTCTCCTCTGAACTATGAAGTGTTTATTCCTTCGCAGATAGAGGAATGTATCCTTTAGGGTCTCTGGGAACATTATCCGAAATCAAAAAATAATTCCAGTCCTTGTTCAAATGTCTCAATTCTTCAACCACTAATATCTTAATTAATGAAAAATTGAATAAGGTGTTCCCTGGTTGATCAACTTTGGCATGAACACTCTCTTCCATCTTTCACAGGATTTGACACAAGAAGAAATGTAAGTTTAAGGGAATTTTCCCTATGAAATGCATATGTAACCCGATGTGGTATGGATGCACCTTGTTGAATCTTCCTTCACAGGTGAAATATTTCTTGACTATATTCAAACGTTCCTCAAAAGGATGCAAAAGATACTTTCTTGGAATGTCGGCTCCAATTTTTTGACTTTGATATTCAAGATTGATAAAATTCATATAAAATGAAATGTCTAAAGCCATACCTTTAATCCATTCTTCTCCCTGTAGAGGGATCTTCATCATAGATGACATAGTTTCCTTCGTTACTTGGAAATTGATTCCCGCAATTGTCACACTGACACCAATAAAATTGAGGGTGAACGGCTCAGCTATTTGTACATTATATCCTTGAATCGTTTCATAGAAATTCATATATCCTGCTTGTTCAAAAGACGCCCTGATCGTCGATTCTACATTTATTAACTTCAAATCCTAAGGTTCAAACCTCGTGACCCTTCCACTTCTTTCATTATTTCTTTTTCTTTGGGAAGTTTCCATGGTGCTGGTATATTAATTTCAAGAGTGCATAAATGAATTGTAATACCCTCTCTATGCAACAAATAAGAATGATGAACTTTGCAGAAATTGCAAGAAAAGGTAGCTCAGGAATCATTTTGCGGGAAACAAATTAGTAACAGAAAATTTGGCACAGTGGACAAACCTGGTGTGGCAGCAAACAAAAATGGGAGACTTGGCACGGTAGGAAATTGTGAAAAACAAATTGGCACAGTGGAAAACTCAGTGCTGCAGTAGGAAATTTAAAAGGAAGAAGGCTAATTGTGAGAAGGAACAACTCATTCCAAAATCTAGTTTGCAGTGAGCTCCAAAAAGACTTTTAAACAATGGATGAAAAAACTGGAGGAGATGCAAAAAAATAAAAACAACAGACTTACATAATGACTGGCAGCAAATAAATTTTAAGCAATGAAGGGCTCTAGATATTTCTAAAAAAATAAATAAACTACGGACGATGCACAAATTATGAAAGTGATGGAGAAGCATGAAAGGTGACCAATATTTATGCTTGAATAGATAAGGAATGAAATCATGGAAAAAGACGGTAAATCCATGGCGACGAGAAGTTCGAAAGAAAGTTGAATATTTTCACAACAAACTCGTGCAATGGGTACACTTTTGAAGTGTGCAAAGTACAAATGATATAAGTGCCATGATTGTTCACTTTTCTGACTTCATGATTAGATAATGATTCTCATAATATATTTTGACATGACCTTTATCCTAACCACTTGACTCGACTTTGATACCTAATTTCCCCTTTCTGACATGACTCGATATTTCAGAAGATAAACCTTTACAATTCAAACATGACTAATCCTTACACCCATTTCCCAACTCCTATCCAAAGTCCTTATTCGATTTTTCAAACCATCCCTTAGTTTCTCACTGACCTCATGAACTTTGACACACCAGCTGCGACTTATTTAGAAAAACTTTATTTTTCAAATAACTAAGGCATGACTCTAAAAAATTGGATGAACCTATGAATCTAACTATAAAAAACATGGTTCTAACAACACCTTCGAAGTGACTGATGGTTGAAGGTGACAATGTTGTTGTCAGCAGCCGTCGAAAGATCTGGGTGAAATTTTCCATCATCTCGCACCTCTATTGCATGAGGAATTCATCGAGAAATAGTTTGAAAGGATATTTTTTCCTCTCATCCCTCTTTTCTTCCACCATGAAAGGTTTATTCGGTGTGCGAGAGCATTTTTCCTCAAGAAAAACAAGCTATATACCAAACTCTCTATACCCTGACCTCATCAGGGACATGCACTAAGAATGACAAGGAGCATATCGCTTTGATACCACTGATCCAGATTATTTTGGGGAATGATATGAAGGCATAAATATAAGAGAGTTATAACAAATAAATACACAAATATATGACAAGGAATATAGTAATACTATAAAGATCATATTCTATTAATGATTGTCTGAAATACAAAAGACTATAAAATGAAAAAACAAAGAAGTTATCTAGAATGGTGGTATCTTATCTCTATGAAGAGATGTGTCAGCTACGCTCATTCGCATGAAGATGAGTACAATGAGGCTCCAAAGGCCTTTTTAACATAAAAAAATAAATGATAAAACCCTAAACATCCAAAACCCTAACCCCGACAGATGAAATTCCAAAAGGTTTGTGGGCCCCCATGGGGGTAGTTGATACATCAACTTCCCAAGGGAATAAATTTTTCATATGATCTCTATTTGGGACGTTCGATACACCATTGTAAAGGTATAATTGAGTAGTACATATTTTTTTCCAGTCTAGGACTTTTCGCAAATAAAACTTTAGGTGTAGTCGAGCCCAAAAAATGTTGTTTAGGGCCTCAAAATGGTCGCGGAAGTTTGGGATACGAAAAACTGTAAAACAACTGCCAAAATGGAAACTGGTCTTTGAGCCAGTGGAATAGGTGGGTGGACACCCCCATCCACCTATATCATGTTGTGTGTTATTTCCACATATATATTAGTTATCATAAATTTTATCGAGTCCTTTTAGCAGTGACGTGACCCAACTGAATTATGGTGGGATACATTATTTAAATATTCTAAGAAGTATGCTAGATCTTGTGACATATGCCAAAGAGTAGGAAAGCCATCATGCAGATATGAATTACCCCTTCATCTAGTTAGAGCACTTCAGTCTTTTGAGAAGTGGGTTGTTGATTTTATTGGACCAATCAACTCGCCAGCTAAGCATTCAAAGGACAGATACATCATTACCGCAATAGATTACCTCACAAGATGGGCTAAAGAAGAGGCATTTCAAGACTGTTTGACAAATAAAACTATTATATTTATCTTTGAGAACGTTGTCACTCAATTTGGATGTCTTAGAAGCCTGGCCAATGATTAAGGTAGTCACTTTATCAACAACATAATTCCTTATACAACACCATAAGAGCAATCCCTATCACCCACAAGATAACAGTACAGTGGAGGAATTCAATAAAATTATGGAAAGAGGACTGATAAAAGTATGTTGCACAAACAGGGAATACTGGGATGATAGAGTTCTAACAATCCTGTGGGATTATAGGAATACCACAAAGAGGTTGCACAGGTATACTCCATTTCATTTGGTTTATGGGAAATACGACGTTGTACCTAGATAATTTATCACCCCTAGTATTTATATAGCACAATCTACGCACATGAAAGATGATGAATCAGTTGCGCAGAGGATTGCAGACTTGTAAGAACTTGAAGAAGCAATATTTCTAGAATATTTTCATTAGACACTTGTGAAAGATAGACATAAATCTTGGCATGATAGGCACATTAAGGATAAAATATTTACGCAAGGGGATAAGGTAATACTCTATGACAATCGATATCAGAATCATCTAGGAAAGTTGTGCATTCATCGGTTAGGTCCATTCATAGTTGTGTAAATATGACACGCTGGTGCAGTCAAGCTAGCACAACTAGATGGCATCCTTCGACCAAGATGGGTGAATGGCGCCTACCTGAAACTCTATATTTATCATGATTGAGCCAAAGTATTATTGATCTATTCTAAGGGAGAATGTATAGTATTTATATTTTAATTTCCTATAATTTCTTTAATTCGATTAATAACGTCGCAGTGTGCATTGTTGCACCACGACATATACTTCTTTTTCACTCTAAGAATTGCTTTTGTGCAGAACTACTTACTCAACTGCATAGGATTGGAAGAGCCACCATTACATTAAATGAAGTCATTAAATATGACAAGGACCTCCATTTTGGTTGGAGGGGGGGGGGGATCCAAAATGTATCACAGCCCATGTGCCATATGCATATCATCCAGTCATACCCTTTATGGTAGCTACAATAACTTATCATAACATTCCGTCAAGCCATAAAGGTGTGATACACGTATATGTCATTGGTATCCCCACTGGGATTCTGAACCGTTAAAATGGTAAACTATTAGGTTGACCACGTCCATGTTATCTCGTTCATTAAAGCCAATATCACCCTATGTATTTTACCCTCTTATCAGTCCCTTCATACACCTAAGCCTGAGATTGCATTTATGGTTTAATGATGAGTGTCCTTAGGAGTAATTACAAAGATCTCTAGTTATAATATCTTGTGAACTCACAAGTGAGACTTATTGTTTACCTTGGTTATTTTTTGTCTTGTGTTGTTTGCACCCTCGTCTCATTTGTGAAATACTTTTCTCCCTATTCACAACCCCATGCCCCAACTCAGCCTGTCTAGTTTTCTAGAAATCCAGAGCCAAAATTCCAAGAGAAACAGGAGGCCAGAGTTCAGCTCCAAAAGAGGAAATTCCATATGAGCCATGTGATTTAGTTTGACATTCATCATTCCACTGATACTTAGTGTCCTTATTCAACAACTTCTCCATTGGCACAGTAATCTGTGCATATCCTCTTATGAAATTTGTGTAATACCTTGTATGGACCAATGTAGTCTTCAACAGGAGCACTAAATTTGGTGGTGGTAGGTTAACTATGACAACAATTTTAGCAGTATCAACCAACAGACTCTGTTTACACACCACATTTCCTAAAAAAATTCCAAAAGGTGCACTGAAAATACATTTCTTAATGTTCAATGATATCTGACATTGGTTGCATCTATCCAACATCAGCCTTAATACTTCAACATAATATTTCAACAAAATGAACATTGTCCAATCATCAAAGTAAACCTCCAAAAAAATTATGAATAAACTCCTTAAAAGATGCTACTACTGCCCTTGAAACAATGGTTGGTGCATTCTTCAATCTGAATGGCATAACTATATACTGGAATGAACTCCACTCTATATCAAATGTTGTCTTATGCCTATCTTCAAGTGTTATCCTAATCTGATGATATCCTGAGAATCCATCTGTAAAATAATAAGCTTCTTGACCCCATACATTCTCCAAAATATCATCTGTAAATGGGGTAGGAAAAGGATCATCTAGGCAAGCATCATTCAATTTTATCAAATCTACACAAATCTTGATTCTTCCTTGCTTATTTTCTTGCACCACCATAGGATTCATCCATTCTAACTCTTCTACAAGTTCTATAACATTATCTTCTAGCATATTGTCAACTTTTGTCTTCACCTTCTCTTTGTATATTGGATTCAATATGTAAGGCCTTTATCTTATAGGTCTTTCTTCTAGCTTCAACAATATCTTCATCTGTGAGAATGTTGTTGGAAATAATTCATTGTACTCACGCAGTAATTCTATGATCCTCTCTATTGTCTCATTATTCCAATAATCTCCAATACTAGTCATCTTTTGATTTTCTACAATGCCAATGTTGACCTTCTTAATCTTTAATTGTCCAACATAATATTTTGAATCTATATTGTGACCTTCTACTTCCCTTTCACCTTCTACTTCTAAAATCTGTATATTGTGTGGATTATCTTATGTTTGATCTTCTTCCTCTACGACGCGATAATAGTGTAGCAATTGTTTAATTGTCTCTCTAGCCTACTTTTGAAATGTTGGGATTATTTTAAAATCTAGTTCTTCAAATATATTGTCGCTTACCACTTTCAGCACTATATCAATCTCTTGTTTGTCATGCTCAAAGTAAAATGTAACTACAAAGTTATGTTGTATCTATTCACATTTAGTAGTTTTTATGTGTTGTTCATGTTTTGTGTACTAGTTCTTCAGAATGTCTTCTAGTGTGTGTGAATGAAATGGTGTGGCCATTATTTTAGTGGTACTAATCTCCATTGAACTAAGCACTTCTCTATATGTTCTTGAGGTTGTCCAAATCCCTCATATTTCTCCTCGTATCTATGTTCTTGTTCTGCACCAAATATGATGTGCAGTAACCTTTTGCACTGAAACCAATTGTTGATCTTTTCCTTCTATGTACCCTGTTAGCACTCTGTAATTCCCATAGGTTGTCAAGGGTAGAAGAAATTGATAGAGGTAACTTATCAAAACCACTTTTGAAACTGGGATCTATCCCTTCTAGTTTCATAGAGGGATCTCTCTGTATGATTTAGATTTGTTTAGATTTTAGATATTAGGCTAGTTAAGATAGTCTGAGTTTGTTAGTTTGTTTATAAAGTTTGGTTGAAGAAATTCATTAAAATTACATTGGGCTATGGGGTCTGTATTAAAGATCAGAATCAGATGCAACCTTTTATGAGGTTTCTTCACATGGAAAGACAATAAAAATTTTGGATCTATTAAGATTTAATGAGATGGATAAGACAGAAAAGGTGAGAAAATCAACCAAGCAAAGAAGCAGTTAAGAATTTTCCTTACTTAATATCAGATTAATAACATATAGACCAATAATTCCATAAACAAAGTATGCATGATAAATTATGTTCTATTGACTTCCTTTTAATGATTAGAATCTGCAAAACATAAGTGATTACAAAGAATATAAAAACATTTAACAGAGAAAGAGAACATCACCAACAATTCGACACAAGAATCCTGTAAATTGGCTTGTTTTATTATTGGTCGATCCTTTTGAAAAGATTACACAAATAGCTCCTAGGGTGAAAAAATCAACCCTCAATACTTCGAAGGAAGAAGTATTTATACAATAGTTTACATATGATCTTGTCATTAATGAATAGGATATTGTGGAGAGAAAATCTAACTAACTAGATTACAAGTTACAAAATATTAGGAATGTTGCTAATCTATTTGAATCCTTGGTGTTGATTCTCGGGGAAGTAGTTGATGATTCATCACTTTGACTTGACTGTATGGTCCATGTTGACTCAAAAATCCACATCATCTTTACTCAAGTAAATAACACAAGTCATCCCATCTCTTTTGACTAGGCATGGAAACCTTTAGTAACTTTCTGTATATTTCGTCCATCTCAGTGTACTTGGAAAAAGTGGGCTTTGTAATAAAAAATTATTTTATCTCATGTTGGATTCTCAAGTCCAACTATAATGTTTCTAAAAATGTCTTTCCAGTAATACTTCCTTGTATACCTGCAAAATTAGAACCATCCTTTTCCACTGTGTTGATCTTCTGCTTTTAATTTGATAGAGTGATGAGCTTGTCATTTATTACTAGCAGTCCAGGGAGTCCCTTCTTGTGTAGCATTTCAACCTTTCTGAAAAATATCTACACTCCAATGTCCATCATCTGAGCTTTCTGCTCTAGCTGAAGCATCAATCCTTTCTTGGTCAAGACCTTCTTGACCTTAAGGATGGTCTTTGTCCTGTATTCAATTTCCAATGCTTCTAACTCATGCTTGGTCTTAGAGTTTAGGAACCTGATGAGCTCAATGGCCTCTGTAGGTCTCTCCCCTAAATCTTCCCTTATATTTTCAATTGCTTCTCTAGCCTTCTATACCAGTTCATGTTGTTTAAAAACAATTTGTATGAAAATCCATATTTTTTCCATCAACTTGTTGATATCCATCCATATGTTTACATTGACCTTGGATAATGTCTTATCCATGACAGTCTCCTTCTATAGATTCTATAATTGTTGACTGATTCATTGTGATTTATGCATTTTTGTGTTATATTTGGACTGGAACATTGACTTCAGGTCCTGGAGGATTTTTTATTCTTCTCGCAACTTTCTAATTTCTTCCCCTTGAAGGGACATGTCATCCATTGACTTCACCAACTTCTCAGAAGCATATGGAACTGTCATTGGGATGGTCGATGGAATATATGTTGTTGTACTAACTCATGTCAGAGGGATTGCCTCCACTGGAATAATTGTCATCTACATACTATGTTCTTTCTCTTTGACCAGTTTGTCCAACTCAGCCTCCATCTCTTTTATTTGGGCATTCTCCTCCATGATGAGTTTCAGCATCTCCTCTTTGTGGCCTTCACTTTCAGCCATTTCCTTTTCTTGTGAATATTCACTGGCTGGAAGTTTCAATTGTTTTCTGAAGGAGGCTATGTTAGCATTTTTCTTCTTCAGTAACTCTTCAACTTACTTGACATTAGAAGGGTCAAAACCAATCTTCAACACCAGCTCCTCCAGGGATTTTATTTTATTATCTTTGGCCAATGATGATATCTTCTCCAACTTTAATTGAGATCGGACATTATTCAAAGATACCTGCAACTTCGAGGTAGTCAGTGAAGTGTTTTCTAGAGTGGAGAAAATAGTCTCCCTATTGGTTTGTGTGTGTACATTTGGTCCAATGGATTGAACTCCTTCACATCAAACTCAAAGGATATTTTATTGTAGTTGGGAGTTTTCTTGGGGTGAGGGACCTTTGCTTGTAGGAATTCCATTTGCATCCTTCCCTTCTCTGTGTCAAATGTAGAAATTAAGCTATGTTGGGTTGTAGATGTTTTCTTCCAAAACTAGGCATATGTGTTGTTATTTAGAAGTTCATTCCTCTGCTTGATCAATTTATATTTGTCAAAAATGATTGATCATGTTGTTGTAAGTTTTAAACCTGCGAAGTAAAGCAATGCATATATATTCTTAAGCAATACAGAAATTAATCAATGGCTCATACACAGAATACACAGAGATCTTTACCGGAAACCCTCAACCGGGAAAACCTTTCTTTTTCATTAT
>SNQJ01S0094321.1:6095-25535 GCA_010110895.2 Picea sitchensis
AATTGCATAATGACTCACTCATGCAATCCATGTCTTTTTTTGAAAGTAATATTCCAAATTATTATTTGTGTATATTGTCATATTGGTATCCTTACTTCTAATCCAACTTCATGATAACACATGCTTACAATATTTGCTTGATTAGTGCCTTGATTATTTGTAGGGGATATATATATTACAATATTACAATATTACAATGTAATAGTAATGCCATATTACAATGTAATATGGCATTACCATATTACATTGTAATATGGCATACAATATGGTATACCATATTTCATGTAAAAAAAATAAAATTAAAACCTAAATGCATCGTCTCAATATCGACGCAAGTTCGTCGGAAATATTTTACTATCTTACCACAACCGTTTCTATAGCGACGAAACTTCGTCGCAATTTGCCACGAATATTCATCGCATATACAGCATGTGTGTCGTAATTTTGGTTTTGAGATATTGCACTCGTCGGTATTACCACGAATTTTTGTCGCAAGATGCGATGGAATTTATTTGCACGTTCAACAGCTGCATCATAAGTTATTGGCTTGGCATATCTTTTCGTCCCAATTGTGATGAATTTTCATCATAATTGCCACATTTCTTCGTTGTTATTGCGACGATAATTCATTGTAATTGCGACGATGCATAGGGTTAACCGATATTGAAGGTGGTGACACATGGAGAGCTAATTTCGTCGATGTTTCCATGCACACTTGGATCGTGGATATAGAGATGAAATTATTCCGACGAAAAAAAATCTTGGCTTTCATGGAAATTGCGATGGATAAGTGTGGCAATATCAACGAAAAACCTTCGCAAATTTGCTCATATGTACTAGTGACATTTATAGCAAATTTAAACTTACAACGTTTCGTTAACTTTATCTATGCATCCTTGTTTACCCAACCCAATGGATAGGGGATAGGATGACTATGAAACTCCAATCCAAGATTGTTGACCATATCCAATGCTATGAGATTATCATTTGAACCAGAGTCAAACAGAGCATCTATATTAGTCTTCTTGACCTGAATCTTGATGTGGAAGAGCTTGGTCATCTCCTTCTCTTATTGGTGATGAAGGATACTCAGATTCTCCTCCTTCTGCACATATGTGTAGACAATATTATTATCAACATATGATCTACTTTCAACCTATTTTCTTGAATCTTTGGCTAGAAGGTTCTTTTTCTTTCCATCCTTCTTTTGATTCTTCAGGTTCATCTCTGGATGCAGTTCCAAACATTTTTCCTCGGTGTGGCCATCAATGTTGCAATGATTGCAATGGTTGTTGGGATATTTACTTTGTTGTGCATTCGTTAGTATCTTCTTATTATTCCCTGTTTCCACTTCTTCTTCCCCTCCTTGGCAATTTCCTCCTTCTCTTTCTACTTTGAACCACTTGGTTTCTCGTACTTTTGTCCTATGTTTTTCAGGTATTGTTCATGTACACAATCCTCATCCACTTTCCTTGGCTTGAAGAGCATCACATTATTTCGTAGACGACTATGTAAACCCCCCAAATACTTGAGGAGTACATCTAGGTTCTTAGGAGAGATACCCAACATGATGGCCATCTTTCTGAACTTAGTAGTGTACTCTTGTACACTCTACCCCTGCCTCTGCTTGAAGTAGTGTCATCGGATCCATTGGTCCTCTACATACCTGATAGGGTAGAATTGGGACTTGATTATGGTTTTGAAGTCCTCCCATATAGTTACTGGTGGATCAACCTCCCCCGTAAGTGTTTCCATGTGGATTTTCCACCAGGTTAAAGCATGGCCCTATAACTCCAATCTAGCAAATGAAATATTTTTCTCCTTCTCTAAATGGTGCACACTAAAAAAAACTTCTAGTTTTTGCAACCAATGATTTAGTTTTAATGCATTGATCTCACCTTGGTATCATTTTATGTCCACTTTCTCTTCCATATTGAATAGGGACTTTGAAGGCTTCATGACACTCGAACTTGGTTTCTCTTTCTCGGATTCTTTATGCGACCCCTTTCCTGAGTCTTCCTGATCTTTTGATTTTCCCTATGATTTGTTCTCTAAGTTAGAGCCTCCATCATGTTTGAACGGTCTGAGATTACTTGCTAGAGCCACCATGAGGAGGTTCATATTGTGACTGATGTCGACAACTTGTGCTTCCAACCACTCAAAAATATCTTCTGTTGGAGATCGGAGGTTATGATGAAAATACGTGTCCTCCATGGCTAGGGTTCTATGTGACTTCCCTTTAAGTCGATTCCTAGATCCTGCAACTTCCCACAAATACCCAAAAGAAAAACATACTCTGATACCAATATGATATGTAAATTGTTGTGGATATTCCATTGGAACAGTTCGTCACAACATATCTAATAAAATATTGAAATCTTCACTATTAAGGTTAATTTCCTTTAGATCTCTAGAATATTTAGTTACTTATAAAATAGATAAAACATAGAAAAATTAGAGAACAGTAAAATGCATTCACACCATCCACAAATAAACACAAGATATGACCTAGAAAACCTAATACGTGAGAAAAAACAGCTAGAAGGTGAGGTTATTTTCTCTCTTTTCTCTGGTAAAGAAATGTTGAAAGTACAAAGAAAGAGGCACTCTTTGTGGAGTTTCCTTTGACCTGTGGCCTATATGGCTACTACATAATCTCTCCTCCACTGTTATTCTCACAGAATACTACTCTAAGATGTTTTTCTTAGCTATGGAACAAGATACAATGAAAAAGAATGGAACCCCTTCTCCTCTTAGTGTCCCGATATTTAACATATCCCGATAGCCATCTAGGCATAGCTTTTTTTAGTTCCTCAACCTTCAATTGTGATAAGTTTTTGGAACTTATAGAATGTTATTAGAAAATCCACTATGTGGCCATCCCCACATGTCTAAGTAATGGAGTTTGATGTGGCATCCACTCACACCATGGTGATCAATATGGTAGGTCAACTTGTAGGAGGCATAACTTTCTAATACAAACTCTGATTAATGAACAGGTTGCACTGTTGGAAAGGTATCAACGTGTAAAATTTATAATCTTCCTCCATAGTAAGGTTTGGACCAAAAAAAGGTCGTTTGATGCCTCAAAATGGATCTAGAATATTTCTAACTTTTTTTTGGACCCAAAATTCCAAATTTGGACCATCTGTCGAAATGGCCCTGCAAGATGATTCCTCCAATTTTTCCACCCAAAAATTAGTGAGATAGATTAAAAATAATATAATGATCTAATCTGGATCATGGTGGTGAGGAGAAATTGAAGGATGGTGAAGAAAACAAAATGAGAGGATGAGATTATGATAATAAGGGTGGTGAAGAATCCAAAGGTGATGGTGAAGACAAGAAGGGTGAACACAAGAAAAATGAAGTCCATATTCTTAAATATGTCATTGAGTATGTCTTAACAAGTTCCTACAAAGCCCATAAAAATTAAATAAGTTGTCAAGGAAGAAGCCTTTAGCATGAATCTATGATAGGTGATATATGTCAACATTAGGTACTTAGTACCAACTTGAATGGTGTCTTTTCATCTTCAATTGAGTGTATTAATATCAACTTTGAAGAGAATAGATGGATTTCAAGGACGAATATGTATGTTTTCCTAAATATATAAATATGCATTCACAACCTCTTGTTATATATCATTCCCTTCATATATACATCAATGTTCTTCAAATATATCATTCCCACTCCTAAATTTCCTACAAGTTGGAACATTCTTTTATGAGTTATAAATCAAAAAGACCTAAATATTCAAACATAAGTAAAAAAATAGTATGCCAAGAGGTGTAGCCTAGAATTTTATCCCCGGATTTCACCACCTTTAAAGCTCAATTTTACCCCACCTCGATAAAAACAAAACAAAAAAAACACACATTTTCATCCTTCAATGAACCATGAGAGTAGAGATCCTAGAAGACTTTTCTATCTTCACATGGACCATAAATATTTACAATGGAGAAGGATTTATCTAGCTCCCTCGAACATAATTCAATTTGACTTAATGCATTTAGAAAAAATATTGCATAAGGTTAAAAGAATTATTCCAACCATTTATTAGGCATCTAGACTTCCCATTTAAATTCAAAGAGGGAAAGTTTCACTCTTTTAGAAAATAAAACATGATAGCTTCAACTTTACTCACCTCACACATGGTCTCTTTAATCATAATTATTTATGGCTTGAAAATGGAAAACAATCTCTTGAACGTTAGCATTTTGTGGGTACCTCTTACTCCTCTAGTTTTAAACAAAATTAAAATCATGAGGTTACCTTTGTGAGGAACTCCTTGCTCTAAGTCCCCCAAAAGGTGATTTTCCATACTTCCATGATTTTATGTTATGATTTATTTTTCACAATTGACATAAAATATTTCCTACCCATTGAGGATACCTGGTCAAGATCTAAATCCAAACCCCCTATATTCACTGCTCCTCCTTTTGTCAGATTTATGTTTTGGGTCTTAACTTGTGTCTTTGAGGATTTTTCCTATAGATTATTCTTCTAATAAGGATGAATAAAAATAAGAGTAGCTAATTAGGATATTTCCTTAATAAACGAGGTTGAACTATTGGGTTGTTTCATGCTTGCGCACGTCCTTAACGTTGGGGGGTTAAGACACATGGTTTTTCCGTAGTTGACCAATAAAAACCCCAAAGCATCAACATATCAATCTTTAGCCTAGGCTAAAGAAGGTATCACTTGAGACTCTATGAGGATAACAGAGACCATATGGTCTTATGTCGAGGATGAAGGGATAAACACACACAAATCCATCTAGGTTGACATTTATATCATTCGTTGTAGCTTTCTTAACATACAACATGACATGAAAGAAACAACATATTCATTCAGACACATAATTGACAAATCATAGGCTCAAAATCAATGCATCTTTATTATCATCCTCATCCCATCATGCACATGCATACATTAAGCAAATTGTATTTGATAGCAACAGAGTCTCATATCCGTTTAGACAATTCCCTAGATTTGCAATACATTGTGCAATGCGCATCCTTCCAAACCTTTAACATATGACAAACTCAAACTTGCAGCCAAATACATTATAATATTAAATATGCTAAGAGAAATACATTGTACTATCCCTTATACACAAAACAACTACTAGTAGCCTAGTGAATCAACCCTTTGTTTGTCATCCTTGCTTCCTTTTATATTATTCTTGGCTCTCTCATATGCTTTTTTCAAATGTTTGCATTCCACATAGTCTTTCTGGAATCGGAGCAATCTTAAATACATTTACAACTAATCTTTTGTTTGCTCCATGTTCCCTTCTGTTGGTGGAAATAATCATTCACGGAGATTTCCTGGCGATTATTTTCTTGATTCCAATGTGCATCTTCTTGATTTTTAGTGTGCATCCCAAAAATCGGATCGACGTGCATTGGTAGAACTAGACTTAGTGCACATTAACAAAATTTTATCTGGTGTACACTTCTTTTCAATCCTCACACATCTGCACACAAAACTGGAATGAGCATGTACAACTTAATTTGTGCATGCGCATGATATTTACCCAACAATTTGGGTGAGAATAGGCCCCCACCACTATTACTTGGCTTGTCCTCAAGTCAACTACCTCGTGGAATGATCGTTGCAATAGATAGAACTGTGTTCCCGAGTTCCCTCATGAACTCCTTGAACTAGTGCTTAGGCTCATTGAGGGTGCTTTGGAGTTCCCGTGTGATCTGAACAACCACATTGGTGATGGTTGGTGTGACTTGAGGGACTTTCAGGTGCATTACATTCATTTTCTCAATCACAGGGCCACCAACAATTTACGCATCTGGGAGTTGGGTGTTAAGGATCAAGGCCTTATCAATCGTAGAAGTGGTGAGCTATGATATACTTTGTTGCTCAACTCGGGCTATAGTGATTTATTTTTTCTTCGATGCAATCGTTGTCATTGCAATTGGGCACTCCCTAGGAGGAAACTAATCCAGGTTATTCTTTTGTTGTGCGACCTCACCCTCAGTTGCACAAACTCTATCCTCAATTGTAGACACCTTGGGTGGGTTTTGGAGATGAGTTCATAATGAAAATCTACATTCGGCCACACGTGAAAATGTCTCCACCCTACATTGGCCATATTGGACAATTTCTTTAGCCAACCTGATTGTGTGTTGTAACTCAGTTGCCTCTAATCTTGTTTGGTGGAGTGGTGGACAAAGAGTTGCAAGTTGTCGATCTAGATTTTGTAGGTGGGCCTTCACTTCTAAGAGATTAATACTAGGGAGGATGTCATACCATTGTGTTAAATTCATCGGAATCTATGCATATAGGTTGTCCACTTCCCTAATAAGGTCATTGAATGTTGTACTAATCTCAATGTATTGGGCCTGCGTGGTTGCATGTGTGACAATGTCTATATCATACTTGTTCTTCAATGCTTGATGGTCCTAAACCACCTTTTGGTAGTTCTCATGCATATGATTATGTGTGGCAATGTCCACTTGATGTTAAAGCTACAACTATACATGAGCAAGGCCCAATATTTGGTGTCGCTCACCCAAATTAGAGAGTAAGGTGGCAACACAGTCTTGTACTATTGGCGTTGGAATCAGTGCCAATGGAATACCAATGTTGTTTTTTTCCACTAGAATTGGTGTTGATGGGTCAAATCTAAGGACCCGAGCGGGGGTACTGGAATTGTTCCTAGAAGCGCCCAGTAGTCACGATAGAGTGTACGATACCGATGTTGTGCCCTCGAGTCATTGGTAGAGAAGGTTGATATTAGAAATAGCCTCTGTGTGCATCTGTTGTGTAAGAAACAATTGTATTTTGAGTGAATCTATCAATGTTATGATTCTCGGTGCCATCTAGATGGAACCCTACTATGCTAAGGGATTGGTACTGTGGGCAGTTGGATTGACCTGTTGTCTTTTTGCACCGACTAGGGTGGACAATGTTTGTTGTTGTGTAGGTCATGGATCCTGAGGGTGCTTGATAGAGGTGTTGTCTTTCAATCCCCCTCAGGGGGGACCGTGCTCTGCGCCTGCAGTCACATAGCCTCATCTCTCTTGCGGTCCTGACTTTTCTTAGTGTACATTTCGAGAGTGTCCATTTCTTCGGTTGGGACTGGTTGCAGATGTGCAGGACATTCAACAACACCTTGTTGGATATCATCTCTTGTGATTCATAATGGAAGTAGAGCCATCACATCCCCCTGGTCATCACTGTGATAGATGAACACATTATGAAAATCACATTCAAATAGAAGGTATCCAGCATGCATTTCCATAATGGTGCGTGGGATGCACACTTGTGGAATTGTTTCCTGAATCAATTGTTGGTACCGGCTCTAAAAAGTATCTTCATGGGAATTTTGCGTGGCATGATCCAGTCTCTCATGTAATGGAAGGAATCAGGGAGCATCAAAGGGATTTCCACTCCTAGCATGTCGTTCAAAACCCTGAGGAGGCCTCCAGAGCACCATGGCTGAGAGAAGTAGTATATATCTATAATGAAAGTATTTCCCGGAGTCTTGGGAATCTAAATAGTTTTTAATGAAATCATTCAATGTATATCAGTCCCACGCCATTTGGAAACCTTCTACACAACGCTCAACTACAACGACCACCCTGAATGGACACTCCTCCTTCATACAATTGTGAGGGATATTACAAGCTATCAACTGAGTACAAAATCCAATCGTTGGGGTGTTGATTCCAAAAATTAGTACCCCACACATTCTACAGTGTGTACTATACATGTTATATATTTCATGTTGGTAAGTGTCATTAGTTTTTAAATATTTTTTCAACTCATCACCATGCATGGCTAAGCCTGTAACCCGTCAGATTGTTGCTTCATATACCACATATTCCCCCCCAAGCCATAAGTATCCACCATGTAGGCAAGTGAGTATAAAGAAAACACAAAGATTCATAGTCCCACTATGCCCAAAGTGAGTACAATCAACCAAATACAAGATGTTGGCTTGTCGAAGGGGTTTTTCCAACTCTTGTGTGAGTATTAATGGCTTATCGGCTGCACTGCGAAAAGTTCGTGCATAATTGTGAAAGGATAGGGTGGGGAGGTGACCGAGGTCTTGGATGTCATAATCAATGAATTTTACATCTTGCACCTTTCTTGTCTAGGATCCCATGAAAATTACATGTCGAGGCAATGGTGGCTCTATTGTGTATTGTCTGTCAGTCTTGGGAAATATTTGATTTATTTCGGCCATGTTCTAATGCACCCAGCCACCAAAGTTGGTCACGTCACGCTAAAAATATCTCTCTAAATTGTCTAACCATTGACACGTGGAAACCACGTGACACCTTAGCACATTAATCATTCACCATGATGACTATGTTTCACCTACGTGGTGCATGTGAAATTTTTCCATCAAATGAGTTTGCTCCACGCAGATCCATCGAAGTTATCGCTCGAACTCTTTACTAGTACTCTTATGACTTATCTCTAACAGATATGGTATCCAATAATATTCCCCTTTCATGCCATCCATTTGGAGTTAGAACAATTCATGTAGTTTCCTTACTCCGAGACTAGGGTATCAAGGAATATATCCTTCTCCTTAATGGTTGATCGTGGGTGTGAATCGTGATCTCTGGATAGACAATTGAGATTGGTTTGGAGCTTACGGTTCTCCCACCAGGTGTGCTCCACTCAACTCATCCACCTTTGGGTAAGTGACACTTGTTACTTTAACTCACACCAACTTCCCTACTGGAAATCCATGTCAGCCATTGGGTTGAACTATCATTCTGACATCCCTTATCAGACACACACTTCTAGGTCATCGGAGGATTTCTCTGAATCCATCAAGGTCACATTCCAAAAACAGTCAATGTTGATCCAGCTAAGCTCAAGCTAAATCTATTCACCTAGAAAACTGTTGACATGCATCTTCACATTAATGCTCCCCATCAAATCTCATTCTTCTGACTCACTAGTGGGGCCTATAACGATCAAAGGTTGGAATTTCATCCCTTCCATTCACAAATCTACAACTTGCGTTAGTCTAACTTTGGGATATTTTCATCGAGGTTATTCTCATGGTACATGATATTTCCTCCTAAAGGTCTCATTCTGATAGGTTTGTTTTGGATCCCTTCCCATGACTCTAGAGGGATATCTCCAACATGACAGCTCTGTCTAACAACTGATCAACGATCACGATCTATTCAAATCAACAGTTTTGGTCCCTTGCCAACCAACGCAAGGTTTACAGTGTTATAGTTGTTCATTAAAGGAATTATCCATTCTTAGAGCCCTGCAAAACTTCAACTTCTAACCTTTGAGGACTCAATATGACCTCGAATTCTCTACAGAATATCCAACTTAGGGTTAAAACATCATATGAGTTGCAGTCTCATCACACCGGAAAAATATGGGGTATTCGAACAAGTAGCAGTTTTTGTTCATTCACTTCTACAATTTAACCAAGCATTAATATTCATCACCATGTTTCTTATCTTGCCACCTTAAGATCCTAGATTAATCATACAAATAGTCTCTTGGAATTTGTATGCTTAATCTAGGATCTGAATGCGGCAAGATAAGAGACTATTTGTATTCTTAATCTAGGATCTGAATGTTTGCATTGTCTGAATGTCTGCATACAAATTCCAAGAGATAAGAGACTTCCCAACCACCTTTATGACATTTTATTTAATGTTTGCATTGTCTCTTCCATCAGTATAGTGTGTTGGTGGTGAAATCATCGTGTTTGTAAGAATAGATAATCTTCTTGCGCAAGCTTCATATTTTCTTCACTGAAGCATGTTGTCTTCATTTCACTCAACCATCCCATCAGTCCTCTACTTCATTAATTTCCTCTTGTGTATCATGGCCAATACTTATCAAGGTTTTTCCCTCTCAATAAATAGTTTGGTGTTTATATTAAATCAAAAAACAATTACATGCCTCATATTATTAACATATAAGGTTTGTGCATAATTACAGTCTTGGGAGAAAACAAGGTGATACACCTGTGGTCTTCTTGACAAAGCCATTGTAATTTTTTTGATCGGGTTCTGTAGAAGGATAATGCAAGATCGAAGAGACTCTACATTTTCTTTATTTCATATCTATTGTTCCCCCATATTAAAATCTTGGACACTTTTCTATAGAAATAGGAAGGTCGACACTTATTTGTCCAAGCAATAATTTGGAAAAAGTAAATTTGTTAGGAAGGTATGGGGGCATCACTAGGAGGCCTATAGGGGGTTGTTAAGAACTCGGAGTGTCATATGGTAATCATCAATCCCCTCTAGAAAATTCATCCTTATACCATCCCAATCGTTCGATCAAATCATAAATTATTAAAGGTTTCATGAGACACCCCCACCGACATTCTTGATTTTTGAGATAGATCAGTCCCTTTGCATTCATGGTGCAAGGCTATCGACTTTACCACCAAACATGTAGAATATATGAGTGGGATTTTAATGTTTACCACTAATTACCACCTCAATAGTATCTCCCTTGGTGATCTTATAATGAACATGTTACCTCTTTAATGCATGAAAAGACAGGGATTGTAGAAGTTTAATTGTGACAGTGACGTCTCCATACATGTGCAAGACTTACTCTCTGGGGGCGTCCCGCATGCTTCCTACATACCCCTACAATAGTTCATCCTTAATTAATTGATCGTAGTGACCTCTAGTGGGTCGCTACACCTCTTCATGCATATCCACCCAATCTGTTTCATCCACTGAGAGACGGATCTTGGACATTATGGATTCGATGGAATCCACTAACTACCCCCTACTTCTTTATTCTTATGGGATTTGTATGTTTTCTCAATGGATTTAAGTTGCATTGAATGAGAAGACATTCATTCTTCTGCCACATATGGTGTAGAAAAACACATTGTGCATGCATGTGACTCCTATACGTGCCCTATGGGAAACCGAGGAACCAAGGGAACATACTTCTTCCTGGGAAGAACGCATGAGTCCCTTGGGCATCAGTTGTGTGTCCCATGTCATTGCTTGGATATCCACCTCCATTCACAGGAACAAACATACCAATGGATATCTACATCCAGTATGAATCTTTCCCGCATGGATGCTTCTACTACTACCCATTCATGATAAGGTTCTCAATGCACAACCCACCATTGTGCAAGTATTCCTATGAGCACTATATCCAGAGCGTAAACCCAATGGTGTTTAGGAATTTGTTGCTTCCAAGAAATAAACGCATCCACCAAATCTGACCCATCATACTGGTAGGATCCAAACTATCTTCGCACACCTCAGCGATGATATGTGTGCACCTCCTTGTCGAAATTTCATATAGTTACTTCTTCCACCTTTCCATGGAATCTTCAAAATTGATGTCATAGGACTTCATGCTCTACCAACTTAACTCTTCGTCTATGGTGGGATTGTCATAATCCCCCATGTGCCTGGTCATCTTGTATATATTCTCAATAAATGATCTTTGCGCATCCTCATCCACCATCTCATTGTATCTATACACTTAATTAGGATCCATAGGTGCGATTGCGCACATGGTATCTATCTCAAATGACATCTGCCTCTTCTTCAAATTCAACACTACATTCTTGTTGAAGGCCCAATCAATTCCAAGGAGTGCAAGGTAGGTATCAAATTCATCTATGATCTCTATGACATTACGTTCTCAAGTCATCCTATAGAGTATATCTTGTACTAATTTTCCAACCATGGTTGGATGGGAAACCAGACTAAACTTGGTTTTCTCATCAACTTCCAGGATTTCTTCGGAAAAATGTTCACATCGAAACAAGGATCCAACATGACTCCATCCATTTCATAACCACCAAGCTTAGTTTTCATCTTGATTTCACATCATGTGTGTTTATTCTTACTTACATGAAAGGGATCTTTTTCTGGTAGGGGGGATGATATGGTTTTCTTGATCCCTTGTTCCCCCATGCAGGCAGCTAAAATTTGTGTCAAATTTATCGCAGCATCAGGATCATTTATCAATCTCAAATAGTTTCATAAGAAATTACTTACTTGATCTTTAGTATCTGTCTCATGACCTGATTCACACAATGCTCCGCTAACGCACCTCAACTCTTCAAGACGATGTTCCTTGGTGGCTCTTTTCTCGGTGTGTCATGGATATTCTTTTCTGCGTGCTTCCTCTAAGAACCTTTAAATCACACACTAGATTTATTCATGTTAGGATATTTAGACACTTATGAGTTAGTTAATATCTACTTGGTATAGTGTGTTGTTAGGTAAAAGTGTGTTTCTTAGTGTGTTTATTTAGTATGCATTAGTATGCATTTGTATTTAGGAAATCCAACGGTCACGATATGCTCCCGACATAGAGTGATCGGACGGTTCATACTCTCCTCAATATGAACAACCATTGATTTGTGGCTTAACACCCTATTGGTCCATGATCTCTATTTAAAGAGCATGGAGGTTCATTTACCAATGATCGATTGTGAGAAACTCTCATGTAAAATCTCTCTGTAATATTTTTATTTTTCATTAATAAATTTCTCCAAGTAGCCGCATTGGCTGGTTTTTTTGTCCCCGAGGTGTAGAAAAATCAGTGACTTGATCTTCAGTATCTTTCTCATGAACCGAGTCACATAATGCTTCTCTGCTAACACACCTCAACTCCTCAAGATGATGTTCCTCAGTCGTTCTTTTCTCAGTGTGTCACAGATATTCTTTTCTTCGTGCTTCCTCTAAGAACATTTAAATCACACACTAGATTTCTTCATGCACACGATCTTCCTCCAATTACCTCTAGGTCGCATATTTTAATTCTTCATGTGTGCGAGCTTCTTCCAGTGACCTATGTGTCACATGTTGAACTTCTTCCCAAATCTGGGCCTCTTTAAGTGACCTTTGTGTCACACGTTGTAACTCCTCTCATGCCCTTTCTTCTTCGATGTTGTATTTCCCTTCTAATATTCCCTTCTAGAATTGGACCCGAGCTTTCACCATGCTCGAATTCCATTCTTGTCTTCACTGCTCAATTTACCACCCAAACATCAACCTTTGCATTATTCTTCTTATTTCGACGTGGCTCCACATGAACCATGTTGTGATGCACCTTCTTTTCTTCCCACTTCTTCAGTAAGTTGAGACAGTCCTCAATGACATGCTTGATATTGTAGTCGTACCCACAAAGAGTGTGTGGTTTGGTACAAAACCTTGATACATGACCAATCTCTACACAATTGAAACAAGTGGGGGGCCTACCTCCCCCTCCTCCATATCCTCGTCCACGACTATGCCTATATCCACCTCTAGGACCTCCTTGGTATATTCCTCTCTCAACACCACCAAAATCACCACCCTTCTGCTCTTGTTGCACCTGGAATACATCGTAGGTGTGGTCTTGCATCAACTGGAGTGACTGGTATTTGTTGACATCATGTCCCACGGACTTACAAAATTCACATAGCGAAGTATGATGTGTCTTTTAATACTTCTCCAATGTTTATTAATGGGGTGGTACATGGCCCCACTGTTTGCAGATCTCACACCACTCTTCCTGAGGCCTGGTCGAAAATGGACTTGACATGCCCGTCGCCACATAGTTTCCAAGTACAGGGCACTCATCCTTCCAATGTCCTTTATACTAGACACATGGTACACCATACATGTTTGCACACAAATTTTTCCTTGGCCATGTCTTGCAATTGCATCGTCAGATTTCCCAGTTGTGATTGCACTTGTGTCAGTCCCATCGATGTCTCTACCCCTCTTGGTGTAGCTTCCAAGCACATGGAAATATCCATTGCTTCTAATTGAGTCCTCACCTTTTGTTGGGTGAGTGGGACTCGAATATGGGGGAGAAACCCCACAAGAAACTATTATCTATGTTGTATGTCCTGAATCTGGAACATTAGTCGTACCTATCCAATAAAATCTTGAATAGTTGTTCATAATCCAACACGATTTCTCCTTGTTTTTTCTTAATCTCCTTGATTTTTTTAATACATTGAGACTCTAACTTAGGATTTTGAAATTCCTTAAGTAGATCTCTTTTTATTTATGTTAGGAATCTCATATGTCCCACTAGTGTAGTGGCCTTGTACTTCATGTACCACATCAAGGTTTTGTTCCTGAATGTGGTTTCCAATTGCACAATATTCGTTGCTTCATATGTGATGCTCTTCATAGACCATATTGCCTCACACGTGAACAAATGTTGTTATACATCATCTGGATTACATGCTCCATGGAACATGGGTAATCTTAAGGTATTATCCTGATTCGTCATCCTCAATCTCGAACTAATTACTCCAATCTGACTGTGGGTGTCAAGACTCTCAATACTGATACTCATCTTGGTGAAGTAGCACTGACTTCGACTTCTTCTTCACTCATCTCTTATCTTATATCTCCTCCTACTCTTTCTCTTACTCTTTCTCATATTCCAATCACCTCACTATATGTTGTTCTCTCTTCTTGATTACAAATGCACAAGGGGAGTGGTTCAAAGGGGGGGCAAGTCCATCTTCTTCTAAAATTTATTGTATGGTGAACCAAAGATTTTCCTACCTGAATACCATCCATTATCACCAATTCTTCTCCCCCACCACTAGGGGATCCTTCTTCTTCCTCTCCTTCTCTTGTGCCTCTACTATGCACATCATCTCCCTCTGAGGTTGTGGCACTCCACAATGGCCAAGGGGGGAGGACGCCATATCTTGATACCCTATGACTACTACTACTATTACTGGTATCCCCACTAGACACCCTACTCTCCATGTCGTGCCTCTTCATGGGCCTATCCTCATTTGTGCTCCTCTCCAACACAACACACTCTTATGCACTTCCTTCTTTTGCAATATATTTTCTCTTGATATTGGGCCTGATCCCTTGTCGCATTCCCCTTGCTATCTTCCTTCCACCTCTTTCTTCCACTTTCCTACTTAAATCAACTCTTCTTGCATATATTTCAGCTCTTTTTCTCCTCTACTCCTATGGGTCCATCATATTCCTCACCTCATCTCAACAACTTTTGGATCATCCTAAATGGATCCATCTCCTCTCTCACTTTTCCCCCATGTTTTGACTCTCTCCAATGCTAAGGGAGCCTACTCAGCCATATTTTCAAGCTCCATGTGAATCAACCCTTTATGCACAAACAACATCTTTACACATAGTGGGATTTCTCCCAACAGTCATTTCCTAGGACCTTTCATGAAATTTCTTTCAGCCTTGATGAGACAATCGATGTACACCACAGCAAATTCAATTATATACCCTTCCTTTACTCTAGAAAACCATAAATCAATGGCTCGAGCCCACTGGTTTTCCAATTCCCTCTTTCTATCAACCATGGCTTGATCCCAAACTATCAGCTCTAGTGGCCTCAAATCAATATTAGTGGCAATCTGAATTTTCATCCATTCATACAATGAACAAGGAAATTCATCAAAGAAGGTCTCATGCATATCAGTGTAAAGAAGCGTATCCTTCCATCATTTCACATTGAATCTTATACCTTGAGTTTCCTACTAGGGAAACTCGTGTTCCTTTGCAGTTAACCAATATTGAATTTCCTTCCAACATGTATACCACCTCATTCTTTTCCTTCATCATTCAATACAAGACTTTCAGGTCCTAGAAATGGAACCATTCATGGGTTTGTTTCACGCTTGTGCACATCCTTGTTAATGTTGGGGGGTTAAGACTTAGGTTTCATCCAGAGTTGACCAACAAAAACCCCAAAGCATCGACATATCAATATTCATCCTAGGCTAAATAAGGTCTCACCTAAGATGTTATGAGGATCACAAAGACCATCTAGTCATGTGTTGCGGATGAAGGGATAAACACAGATAGATCCATCTAGGTTGACATTAATATCATTCATTGAATTTTGATTAACATATAAAAATACATAAAAGAAACAACATATTCATTCAAACACATAGTTGGCACATCATAGGCTCAAAATCAATGTAGCTTTATTATTATCCTCATTCCATCATGCACAAACATACATTAAGAAAATCATATTTGACAGCAACAGAGTCTCATATCCCTTTAGATAATTCCACATATTTACAATACATTGTGTCATGTGCATCCCTCCATACCTTTAACATATGAAAGACTCAGACTTGCAACCGAATACATTATAATACTACAGACACTTAGAGCGAGCCATTGGACCAGCCCTTGCACATAAAACAACTAGTAGTAACACAGTGAATCAACCCTTTCTTTGTCTCCCTTGCTTCCTTTTATATCCTTCTCACTCTAGCGCTCTATCTATTTCATATCTACTCCACGCGCTCTACTAATTAACAATCTTGCACGATTTTTTCACATGTCTACATTCCACGTAGCCTTTCTGGAATCAGAGCAATCTTAACTACCTCACCACCTCATATATTTTCTGCCCCACATTCCCTTGTGTTGTTGGCAATAATCATTTGGGGATATTTCCCGACGATTATTTTCTTGATTCTAGTGTGCTTCTTCTTGATTTATGGTGTGCATCCCAAAACTCATACTGACATGAATTAGAAGAAATGGACTTGGCACACATTAACAAAACTTGATCTAATATGCCATAACATCTTACAATCATGTTGATCCATAAGAGGCAATAGGATTTGTGTTCCTGAGATGTCGGATAAATGGGCCTAGCAATCCATATCTTGGTCATATGTGGTGTGATTTATCTCGTGTTGTTTACATCAACTCAAATTTCAACATCGATCTTCATCCCGACGCCTGGTCATAATTTGGTCACCCAAGACATAAAAGCACTACATTTTACATGTACTAATGCAAGGGGATTGGTATAGAAAGTGCCTTGAGATCTGGATGGAAAAAGGAACTCATAGCTCAAGAATCCCAACCATTTCTAGACAAGAGTTTCATCAATGTTGTTGCTCGCATCTCAACAATCCCAACCATTTCTAGACAAGAGTTTAATCAATGTTTTTGTTTGGCTTTGACCTTCTATAGAACTCACTCTTAATCTGATGCAATTGTGGTCTCTCAATAATTAGTAAATTTTGAACAATCAGAATTTAAAATTTTTGGGCTTTCTTTATATATCGTTTAGAACTTTTCCAGATGATTGTATGGTTATTTATTTATGTTTCAAGCATATGGTGAAGTATAGATGTTTATTTTGAGACTATTTCCTTCACTGGAATGCTTTCAACAATTTTTCAAGCCTGCCCCATCTATTGAAGCAATGACCAAATTGCAATGGAAGCATCATGAAGTCAAGGTCAAAGACATGAAAAATTTACTCTTTGAAGAAAAATATGTTGTTGTTTCCAATTGCAGAAATCCGGAGGAAATACCATGGAGTGAGGTCTCATCTGGTTGAATCCACATGTGTATTCATCAACAAAGAGAAAGGATCTTCTCACTAGATGGTAGGTGCTAAAAGGTGATCGATGACAAGTTTGGAATTGTTAAAGGTCTCATGGACTAGCAAGGTGGAAGAGGAGTTGGTTTCAACATCATTCCTATCAGTACAGGAGTAGCTAAGGTTGTTGGAAAGGATTTACCAGCTCTCAATGGAAATTTCACTAGAATGGCCTTATGAGTACCCACACCATATTTTTGAAAGGAATTTTTATTTTAAGAATATAGTTATATTAAGTTTTAAGAAATGTATTAGCATTATTTTGTTTGTAAGATTATATGATGAAGAACCAATCATAGAACATAGTAACATAATTTACGTTGGTCGTTCTTGACATTCTTTGGTGCCACAAGAACATGTAACTAATTTGATTATGTCTACAGTCTGTTATAAGTTGGTGGTTCTTGTTGTCCTTCGGTGCTCCAAGAACAATGGTTACTAGCTATCTTTGTGTGTTTATGTATGTGAAAAAGGTCAGGCTGTATGATTGATTGTTGGATACATCCAATATATAGATTTTTTTCATATATAACTGGCGAATATAGTTCATTGTATTCTGATAGATGGAGGTATGTCAATAGGATGATTCAGTATCTAGACTATTTTTCTAAGTATGACAAGAATTGTCGATCATGACAAATACATAATTCATGGTCAAAAGCAATTGTATCTTCAATAGATGAAGTGGTAGATCGAATGAATGGGTGAGAAAGAGTGTAGTCTACAAGAGTTCAAAAGTGGATCAAGATGTTGATGAAGACCAGACTAGACAATGATCAAAGTTCAAAAATAGTTTTTTAGTATTTTTATTTGTGATGTAAGCATTAAGGGAGGGTCTTAGAATTAATGCTTACGTTAATAGATTTGGTTTGGGTTTGTTAGAGACAGTTGATATATTCTATCAACCTCTATCTCCAAGTTTGGAATAAGTTGGATCTAAAAGCACTTGTATAAGTGTATTTTATCTAAGTTTGTATGAGCCATAATAATAATTGTGTGAGTATCTTGTACGTGCAATTTTTCTGATTTTCACCATAATAAGCAAAACTCTCCCTTGAAATGAAGATAAAACTTTTTTTAAATGTTAATTTCATGAATATTGATTTCAACTATCAAATTAACACATAGATATAATATATTAACATAACTTAATATTTAGTATATTAAATTAACTAATTTATTTGTCCCGACATAATCAATTATTGTTTAAATTAACTGTCAGAAGTAAAAAAAAAGCTATTAAATAAAAGCAATAACTAAACTATATGTTACATGTGTAACGTGTACTCATATTCAATTATTGTTTAAATTAACATTCATTGGATGGATAAGAATTCAATCGGATACGAGACATTTGTGTCCCTAAAGGTCAAAATATTCCACAAATCCCTAATAACATTCGAGGTCTTTTTTTCCACAAGAAAATTGCACATTATATTGAGATATATAATATGTTCACAAAGACAAAATACTATTACAGACTAAGGCCTTGCCTTAATATATCTCCACCGCCAAACTCTACTAATCAAAATACAAAAGACTACAGAATGCCACTAATCCACCATGATGACTAACCAAAAAAATAGTATAGCTATTGTACACAAATACTAGTAGTCAAGAACTTTTATAAATAAAAAAAAATTTGAATTTACAAGCATACCAAAGGCTACCATCAAAAAAGAGCTCACAAAATCTTGAGTCAAAAAGGATCAGCTAGTACAACTTAAAAACAAATCTTGGTCCCTCGTGACCATCAACCCACTGATTGCATGCAATAGCTCTGGGACGCTATATAAGAGCCTTTTTGGATAACATGCCAGCCTCTTGATTCTCTTCTTTGTAAACATGGTAAAAGGTGATGACAGAAAAGTGCTTGATGAGTTCCCTTACCTTGTCTTTCCAATAGTCTATGGAGATAACCTGCAGAGAACCAATATTATTAAGCCAGTTAATAATAATTTTTGAATCACCAATGGCGTGGAAATGTGATAGAAAGTCTATGAGCCAAAGAAAGGACATCCCAAGCCCCCAAGATTTCTGCTCTTGTGTTTGTACCTTCACCACAATTAAGATTCC
>SNQJ01S0094322.1:18917-31989 GCA_010110895.2 Picea sitchensis
TGGATGGCCCTCCTTAGCGAATTTGATTTTGAAATCAAACACATCAAAGGTAAGGAGAATAAGGTGGTCGATGCCCTTAGCAGAAGCATGAGAACGATTCACCTGGCCGCGGTGAGTACCTGTGAGACGGATATCAAGAACAGGGTGAAAGAGGCACAAGAAACAGATTCCTTCGTCCGAGATGTAACCCTGTACCTACAGCGAGAACCCGCTGGAGTAAAATACGAAGGCTATCAGACAACCGAAGGAGGTCTACTTGCGTACAGAGATAGACTGTACATTCCCAATTTTGACGACTTGAAGAGGTTCATCATGGATGAACTACATAAAAGACCCTACACTGGTCAGCCAGGATACCAGAAAATGATTACTGCCACCCGAAAACAGTTCTTCTGGCCGAGATTGAAGAAGGACATAGCCAAATATTTGGCCCAATGCATAGAATGCCAATAGGTTATTTGGCCCAATGCATAGAGAGCGATGGGTCAATACTTACTTGGTGAAGCAACATTCTCTTATTTTGGGATTAAGGTGAGAAAAATGGTGTTGAGAGTTGGTAGCACCCATTGTCTGTTGCAGGATTCTTCCACTATCTCCAGAACATCTTGTTTCAAGAGGTCCCAAGAAGAGTGAAAAAATTGATGGTGAAACCATCCGAGCTAGGGGTTGTTCCTTCCTTCATTCGACTGACTGCAATATCCACTTCCTGTAAAGTGATTGGGCCCATTAAGGAGGCGTTGTGGTGTTCGGTGACTAGGTAAGGGATCTGGTTGGTGACCAGTTGGATGGCTTCCTCTCTGGAGTGATTTTCTTCAGTGAGAAGATCCTCATAATAGGTGACCAACTCTTTTTCAATATCTTTTTGGGCTTTCAGCTTGGATCCATCCTCTTTTTTAAGGCAGGATATTCTGTTGTGCATTATGCACTGAATAGTGGAGCGAAGGAAGAAGGAAGTATTTCACTCTCCCTCTTTTAACCAAGATATTCTAGACTTTTTCTTCCATAGTATTTCTTCCTATTTGCACCTATCTTCTTTTTGGGATTGGAGTTCCTCTTCCTTTTTGTCCTGGGCCTTTGTACGTCCTTCTCTGATGATTTTCTATTGTAGGGTCTCCATCTCCTGTTCCAAGCAGATTTTGGCACTAAAGATGTTACCGAAAGTGGATTTGTTCGAAACTCTCAAATGTTACTTTAACATTTTAAGTTTTTGTTGAAATATGTACATTTTGGAAGACCCCGTGGTGTGAGTGGTGAACCACCAATCTTTGGTCACGAGCATAAAGTTTGGATGAGTTAGCCAAAACTTCTCAAATATGAAGGGGCGGTAATGAGTATTACCATGATGGTTTGATTGCATGCATATGGGCCAATGACCAGAGCCTGTGGAGGGAAGAATGGTGGCAACACGTTCTCATCTTGAAGTGGCTATCTCTTATGAGGCTAAGAATCTGTTTAAGCGGGAGGCGGTTTGAGAGGAACCGCCTCGTCGATTGTTCTAGGTGTAGACTCCATTAGTGGTTTCCAGATCCACCAATTCATTATTATCGATGAAGTCCTTGAATCCGAGGTCTTCCAAAGTGAGGATGCAATGCCCACCCTTCTTTTCCTTGAGAGTGGTGATAATATTGAAATCTCCTCCAATGATCCGCATTTTCCTGGGCTTTTCTTGTTTGTACCAATCCAGGAAGTCTAGAATATTGGCCTTTTGATCCGAATATTGGGGACCATACACATTGGTGATGAGACCATGCACATCAATACCTAAGAGATGAAAGGAGGTTTATATGGAATTCCTGGTGGTTGTGAAATCATTAAGGGTTATTTCTATTGGGTTCCAAGCAATCGCTAGACCACCGAAAGTTCTAGCAGCGTCAACCGAAATGGATTTATTATTTTTCCAAAGGTGCGACATCAGGACTTTTAGATTGTCACTTTTGCTTTTGGCCTAATCATGAGCATCGTGGATCTCTCCTCGAGTAGCTTTCTCCATAGAATTTTGTGCTTGTTGGGGCCGTTGATTCCTCTGACATTCCAGGAGATTCATTTCATTGAGAACATTGAGGATTAGAGGGAAATAATTCGGTGAGTTGGGCATATTGCCCAGGCTCCACTAACCTAGATCCCAAGATGGTGATGCATTGTAGGTCTGTTTTGTGTCCTCCTTTTTTAGCATCCTTGGCTGCTTTTTTTGGATCATTAGGTGGGTTATTCTAGATTTCCAATCTGGTACGCTTCTTGGCTTTGTTAAGGGATTCTTTGAGAAGATGGATCTGCTTTGGAGGGATCACATGGAAAGCTTTGTTTTTTGCATGCATCCTCTAGTCCTAAGAGATCAAGCTCTCCCAGATATATATCTTCCATATCTTCATCCATTAGAACATCAAAGTCCTAAGTTGTTGAGGAGGAAGGGATTTCTTGAGAGGGCATTGGAGAAGAGTTGTCTTGAGTATTGATGCCAATGTTACTTGGGTCTTGGGGTTGATCACCTCCTTTGTTCTACGCAGATTCCTAGTGTTGCCTTTTGGGGATTGGTTGATACTCTTCCGTGTTGTTGTCTGCTTCCTCAGGTTGATTGGTGAGAGCTTGGAATTTGTTGATTGTCATTGGGTCTGGAGTTTTAGTTGCTAATTGAGGATTTCGATTCAAGCATTGCCGATTAGGTACTTTTCTGAAGCCTTCCTCGTCTGTGTTTGCTGCATCTTTCAGATCTGCTACATGCTCATTTTGGGGGAAGTCTCAGAAAAGGTGCCCATGTGCATGACACTTTCAACATCTAAAAGGAACATGCTCGTAATCAATGGTCTGGATCCACTATATGTCCTCATGCACGAGATAGATGGAATTAGGTAGGGTATTAGCTATGTGCATGTTTTTGTCTGCTCTGCAATTTTGATGAAGTTACCTAGAGCATTATCGATATCTTTAAGGTTTTCATCATCCCAGTAGTTTTTGGTAGGGAGTATAATTGGATCCACACAGGAGTCCAGGTGAAATCTTCCCTGTCTGGGTTGAAGTGCTCAATCCAGTTCCTGAGATACAAACCAACAAAGTTGAAGAAATAGGGACCTCATTCCATAATTTTGTCTATGTCATCAAGTCATGTGAATATGATGGTGAAGAATCCTTTTGAGCTTAGTTGAAGATCGAATTGTGCTTTTGGCTTCCATTTGACTACAATCCAGTTCAAGAGGGCTCTTTCAGTGGGCCAAATTCCAATGAATTTGCCGATGAGGGCATCAATTTTCATATGTTCAATCCGGGCATTGGTGCGTGTTGGGGGCAGCTCGATCTGTGGTCTCTCATAGGATTTCGCTATGCATGTGCTAGTTTTGGTGGCATCGTATGCTAAAAATTTAGAGGAGGGCTGAGGAGCGCCTCCTGTTGCTGCAAAGGAGGGTCATCTGGTTGCAATGGTTCATTGTTTTTTCTGGAGGTCGAATTCAAGGAGTCCTTGTATGAAAGGGAGGGGCCCTCGACCCCTCCCTTGGGGGGAGCCATGGACGACTAGAGTATGCGCGTTGCGGCGATAGTTTCAAAAGCAAGGGAGGGAATGTATGGAAATTCGTGCAAAGCAGAGGGGTCCAACATCAGTAGAGAGTCCCACCAAAAAAATCCAAGAAGAAAATGAAGCATATATTAACTAACATGTTGCAACACTTTTTTAATAATCAGTAGCATGTCCATTCAAGAAAGCATGTTACTTCGTAGGATGTCATATGTTTAGGGTTGATTGTGGAGGGAAAACCCAAAAAACTAAGTTAAACTACGTACTTCACCACATGTGTTATATTTGAATAATTTAACAACTCAAACATATTCTCCATTACAAAAACATATAACTATCTAATAAAACTATGTATTGTGGCATACATTCTATATTTAAAAAGCTCAAACATGAATATCCATTCATAAAAGGACGAGCTTTGTTTAATATATAAATATATACTAATTTAGGTGACATGACACTGTATTATGGAGGTTTTCATGTTGTTTTAGCTATTACTAGATAAGAGAGAAACCTACTTTAAAACAAGTAAAAACACGCATTATGACATCTCTAGAAACAATATATCTAGCTATATTTCACTACTCTAATACATATAAAGCCTGAATTCCCGAATTCCCGGATTGCTGAGCTGGTGAAGTAGTCTTCAACATCGTCTGCAAGATCGTTTGCTGCTCTTTCTGCTGAGTCAAATGCCCTAGTAACAATGCTGAATTAAGATTTCTCACCTGCAAATGAGTCTCCCATACTTCTTTCTTTCCCCAAAAGGGTGACACTTTAAGGTTCGGTGCTGCTTTCCCATCCCCTGCAAAGAGAAAACCTCCCCCACTTTAGCATTCCCTCCTAAAGGTTTTTTCCCGTACATGTTCTTTCACCGTCCCTCCCTGTATCCCCCAGGGGTGCTTCCATAATTCCAGAGTGAGTGGCGGTAAGTTCAATCAAGTTATATTTGAGACAGAAGCAAGCAATTGGTCCAACCAGTCCTAACTGACCTTCAAAGAGGCTTCGACGCAACCTTCTTACTGACAGAAGGGGGGGGGAGAATACATATAAAGGAGAGGATGTGAATACCTTCACCACACTTACAATGTAATAGATAATTGACATCTCTAGAAACAATATATCTAGCTATATTTCACTACTCTAATACATATAAAGGAGAGGATGTGAATACCTTCACCACACTTACAATGTAATAGATAATTGTAATGCATATTAATTTTAAAATTATAATGCACTATCTATATCATAAAGATTAGGGACAATCTATATCATAAAGATTAGGGGCTAAACAATTCTCGTTTATTTATTTTTATTTAATGTTAATTTTATAAAAAAGTACATAAATAACATTAAATATTAAAATTGATAAAATTGAATAACAATATTAGATTAATAATATTTTTGATTTTATAATACATAATTAACATTAATATTATTATTTTATATTGTTTAAATTGTATTTTTGAATGTATAAATAAATTTAGTAGTTTGAAAAATCTTTGGGCTACTCGAATTATACAGATTTGATCACTCAAATTTGGAGTTTCAACAATTTTTTACCAGATTTCAATAAAAATTGTTCGGAAAATATACCCATAAACCCCCCCAAAAATCTAATATTTAAACTATATATATATAATTAAAGAATCTATACATCTGCCACATATCAACATACGACTTAATATTTATGAAGGTACGTTGCTCCCATAACCCCGACGCCCTTATGTTATCATAACATTTGCTATGGGCAACTGGGGAGATCACAACAAAGTTCACGAGGGAGTGGAGATGCCTTATCAGTTACTTGGTTGAGAATGTAGAAGTTGATGGGAGGGCAGTGCATCCCACACCTCAGGATTCAAATCCTCCATAAATAGCTTTGGAAGAATGGTCCTCACACTCCTTCCATTTTAAACATCTTGAGACCCACCATTGATATATAAATCAACAATTCCACTCAATGGTATACAAATTAAGCACGCCAATGGCACTTCTAAAAGGGAGATGAGAGATGGTCAACTGAGATTTGTGAGAGTTGCTAAATTTCATGCTTGGTTACTTGAATTCTAAAGACATTATAGATTGGTAGCGATGGGTGTTTGATTTTTGTTGTCACTAAAAATATTCTAGGAGATGAGCTTCCAACATCACAATGGAAAAATATGTATAATGTGTGTTGTCCTTTTCCCCACAATCACAAGGCCATGCTCATAGTGAATTCTTTTATAATGTAGAACATATTCTCATAGATGAGCGTCTAACATTACAATGGCAAAGAATGTATAATGTGTGTTATCCCTTTCTCCACAATCACAAGGCCATGCTCACAGTAAATTCTTTTATAATGTAGAACATATTCTCAAAGATGAGCATCCAACATCACAATGACAAAGAATGTATAATGTGTATTGTCCCTTTCCCCACAATCACAAAGCCATGCCCACAATGAATTATTTTATAACGTAGAACATATATTTAAACTTATCCATAAAACACCATGAATATGTTTACTTGTTTATTTGTTCTTTGTTTTTTTTCTTTCAAATGAATTACAAAGACGAAAGAAAATAAACAATAAATGCATCCGTCATTGAGCCCTACTAGAATTGGAGCGTTTGTCACTGCCCTAACTGATATTCTCAAGCATACAATTAGTGAGAAAACATTGTGACGTGGTTAAGCATGCCCCAAGGCATGCTTAAGACGTGGTTTGTTTGTAAATATCGCCTACATTATTATTATTGGCAATGCTTGTGGTAAATATCCGCCACATATCAAAATTAAAGAATCTATACATCCGCCACCTATCAACTTACTTATGAACGTACGTTTGTTGCTCCAAACCCTCGCGACCCCGATAAATTGCTCCAAAAACCCTCGCGCCTGAACGGTCACAGACGGATGGAGATCGCCGAAAAAGCTCACGAGGGAGTGGAGATGCCTTAACTCACGAAAAAGCTCACAGACGGTGGATGGATAGCATAGTGGATAAGGTGATGCCCTCCCTGCTTTTGCATCAAAACGGTCATATATTTGGCTATATATTCATATTTCTTCTTCTTCACGTATGTCTGTATTTGTCTTTGGGCCCTTTGGGTGTCTTCTGCCATGGTTTTTCCTCTTTATCAGAGGCTATGGATTTTCTTCTTTATCAGAGGCTTTGCTGGTATGCTGGTCTGCTTCCATTCATTCACTGTCTTTTTATTTTTGCATTCCTCGTGTTTTGGGTGTTGTATGGTTTTGCATGTTTTTTTTTTTCTTTTTCTTTTATGTTGTTGGATCCACTTTGTGATGCATGTGTTTCTGTTTTTTCTTGCCTGGTTTAGTTTGGTTTTTGGATACCTTACCCACCTCAGAGGCANCTCATGTTTTGGGTGTTGTAGGGTTTTGCATGTTTTTTTTTTTTTATGTTGTTGGATCCACTTTGTGACGCATGTGTTTCTGTTTTTTCTTGCCTGGTTTAGTTTGGTTTTTGGATACCTTACCCACCTCAGAGGCATAATACAAGTTCAAATGTGCGCAATACAGAGCTGGATTTATGTATATCTTGGTAATGTTTGATTATTGGTTCAACGTATAAACATTGGGATTGCTTTCTTCCTTAAGAAATTTATTGATGGTAATTTTGATGGAGGTTTATAGTGTTTAACTACAACACATTTCTGGAAATCTCAAATGAGGTATGCTATGGAAGGGATATTTTCTCTTTATTTCCATGAATATTTGAAATTCTCAGTTCTTTTTTGATTTATGGGGGTATCTGTACAACTTATAATGTGGATTTTTTCAGGTTTTAGGTATTTTATAGAATTTATAATTGATTAATTAGTTTTAATGAGTATTATAGAATTTCTAATTAGTTGATTAGTTTCAATTGGTATTTGTTACTTTTGAAAATCTATTGTAAATAATAATTGTTTTCCGAAGCTGCTCAATTAATTTCTGATCTTAGCCTGGCCCGGCTTGAACTTGATGCTAGCTACAAGAGTAAATGCAAGTAAATGTTTGCATGACAACACAAAGATTTTAGAGAAGTTTTAGCGATAGATATATATCTAATTTTCAATTATCTCATTGATGTGTGTACAGGGGACAATTGTGTGTATGTGCACAACTCATAATATACAATAATAGTTACAAATTTCGAAACTAATGCAAGTACTCCATCAAAGCTGTAATCAGCCTGCAGTTGCATTATATTCGTGTGACGGAGAGGTCTTTATGAATTTGGTGAGTGTCCAAAACCCAATAATAGCTACAAATTTCGAAACTAATGCAAGTACTCCATCAAAGCTGTAATCAGCCCTGCAGTTGCATTATATTCGTGTGACGGAGAGGTCTTTATGAATTTGGTGAGTGTCCAAAACCCATTTGAAGTAATGTTATGAGTATAACCCATTATTTTAGTTTATATTTTTTTTCTACTTTGACGAGCAATAAGCCTCTTATGTTAAATTATTATTTGATAAGGACTTTTTTTTATTTATAGGTATAGCTCAATTATATAAGGACTTTTTTTATTTATAGGTATAGCTCATCTGGATGTTTGTTTCACAATGCAGATGAAGTGATTTATTTTGTTATATGGATCTAGTTCTGATTTTTTTTGTTATATTTTGTTATTAGCATATATTATATTTGTAGTGATAATAATTTTATTTAAGAATGCAATACTAATATTGATTTGGTACAGTGAAAGTCAATTAACATGTACCTTTTTTTTACATCAGATATTTACTATTTTATTTTAGAGAAGCCTCTAATGGGGATATGACAAGGCATAACCATTGTTATTAATGGATTTGTTATTAATGGATATGACAAGGCATAACCATTGTTATTAATTCGTTAGCAGGGTTTCTTTGTGTTGGAATTGGTTGTAGTTTTTCATTTCAACGAGAGTTTCTAAATACATTGAGTTTGTTTAACCCAAGTTATAAATATAAATGAATACCCTATGGTTTTAGTGCTTTAGTCTTTTTTATGTATATTTTTTTGTATTCTGCAATTTCTTTACGTGTTTTTTGTTTTGTCCAGTTTCTTTGTGATATTGAAGAACACAGAGAAATTTCTTTGTGGTATTCAAGAACACAGAGGAGCTTTTTGTTTTGCCCAGTTTCTTTGTGGTATTCAAGAACACAGAGAAGTTTCTTTGTGGTATTCAAGAACACAGGAATCCTAAAGCGATGCTTTATTGTCTGGTATTCAAGAAAACAGAGGAATCCTAGAGCGATGCTTTATTGTCTTAAATAACATGCACATTTTCACTTCAAGTGGCGGATACGTGGAGCACTATCGGCCTACACTTTTTCCTCGGGCTGACAATGATCATGATCCAAGCTCATTGCGCATCTCCTCTTATGTGTTATTCCCATCGCACATTTCCTGGCCCGTCTTCCAGCATTGCACACTGCTGCCTATTATCGTTCCAACCTCTTCCAGCATGCCAGCCATTGCATAATATCATGGGGACTAGTGTCACCATTGTCGCTCTCTCTCGTACGCTGTAAGTCCCCACCGGTGCGCATGCGCCAGGGATTTCCCACACTCCCACGACCAGATCTCATTTTTCCATGATCATACACATGCTTCTCTCATTCTTGGAGCAGACACAGATATCTTCTCAGCAGCATCTTCAGCTCCATGTTTTTTGATAACAAAAATTCACAATTTGTAGATTCTATAGCTGGATGTGTAGAGATTTTGGTAATGTTTATGTATCGATTTTTTTTGGTTGGTATATCCATGTCTTTTGATAACAAAAATTCACAATTTGTAGATTCTAGAGCTGGATGTCTAGAGATTTTGGTAATGTTTATAAAAATTCACAATTTGTAGATTCTAGAGCTGGATGTCTAAAGATTTTGGTAATGTTTATGTATCAATTTCTTTTGTATTTAGTTGTTTGTGTTTAGCTATAGGTATAGCTCATCTACATGTTTGTTTCACAATGCAGGTGAAGTTTGAACTAGCTCTGACTTATTTTGTTTATTTTGTTATTAGTTTTAGGTTTTGTTATATATTTGCAGTGATAATAATTTTATTTAAGATTACAATATAATAGTTTGAACTAGCTCTGACTTATTTTGTTTATTTTGTTATTAGTTTTAGGTTTTGTTATATATTTGCAGTGATAATAATTTTATTTAAGATTACAATATAATAGTTTGAACTAGCTCTGATTTATTTTGTTTATTTTGTTATTAGTTTTAGATTTTGTTGTGTAT
The DNA here is from genome assembly GCA_010110895.2 of Picea sitchensis. Lineage (NCBI taxonomy): Eukaryota > Viridiplantae > Streptophyta > Pinopsida > Pinales > Pinaceae > Picea > Picea sitchensis. The sequence continues at coordinate 28,653 of SNQJ01S0094322.1, forward strand.
TTACATATATTTGCTTGCAGTGATAATAATTTTATTTAAGATTACAATACCAATATTGATTCGTTGTAGTGAAAGTCAATTAACCTGTACTTTTTTCCTTGGCATCAGATATCTGCTATTTTATTTTAGAGAAACTCCTAATGGGGGTATGACAAGGCATAAGCATTGTTATTAATTCGTTAACAGGGTTTTGTTGTGTTGGAATTGGTTGTAGTTTTTCATTTCAAAGAGTTAGAGAAACCTCTAATGGGGATATGACAAGGCATAACCATTGTTATTAATTCGTTAACAGGTTCTTTGTGTCTGAATTGGTTGTAGTTTTTCATTTCAAAGAGTTTCTAAATACTTTGAGTTCTTTACAGGGTTTCTTTGTGTCTGAATTTGTTGTAGTTTTTCATTTCAAAGAGTTTCTAAATACATCGAGTTCGATTGACCCCAAGTTATAAATATAAATGAATACCTAGATTTTCTATGGTTTTAGTGCTTTAGTCTTTTTGATGTATATTTTTTGTATTTTGCAATTTCTCTACATGCTTATAAATATAAATGAATACCCAGATTTTCTGCTTATAAATATAAATGAATACCTAGGTTTTCTATGGTTTTAGTGCTTTAGTCTTTTTGATGTATATTTTTTGTATTCTACATGCTTTTTGTTTTGCCCAGTTTTTTTGTGGTATTCAAGAACACAGAGAAATCCTAGAGCGATGATTTATTGTCTTAAAGAACATTCACATTTTCCATGTCTTTTGATAACAAAAATTCACATTTTTCATGTCTTTTGATAACACAAATTCACAATTTGTAGATTCTAGAGATGGATCTCTATAGATTTTGGTAATGTTTATGTATCAATTTCTTTTGTATTTAGTTGTTTGTGTTTATGTATTTCATTATGAGGTTTAAATTTAGTTGAAAATTTAATGCAAGTTTGATGTTTCCATGACAACATATTTCCCTGATGGCCAACCTATCAATTTGCATGTATTTCTATGGCCAACCTATCAATTTGCATGTATTTCTACATTGTAATGTTATCCTGCTACTTGTCTATTTTCTGAATCTCCCCTAAGCATGCCGTAACTGTTTTTGTTTTTCCCCGTTTCTTTGTGCGCTATTCAAGAAGTCTATTTTCTAAATCTCCCCTAAGGATGCCGTAACTGTTTTTTTTTCGAGTTTCTTTGTGCTATTCAAGAACATGGAGGAATCCTAGAGCGATGCTTTATTGTCTTAAAGAACATGCATATTTTGTATTTATCTTTTGATAATAAAAAGATCACAATTTTCAGATTCCAGAGCTGGATGTATAGAGATTTGGTAGTTTTTTAAATGTATCAACCTATTTTGTATTTAGTTGTTTGTTTTTATGTATTCATTATGAGGTTTTGACTATACTTAATTGAAAATTTGATGCAATTTTGTTGTTCCCACGAACAACATATTTCCACTCATAACAAACTTATCAATTTGCAGGTATTTCTACATTGTAATGTTATCTTGCTACTTGTCTATTTTCTCAATCTCCTAAACATGTTGTAACGGGGCATTTGTTGTTCTCAGTATTTTAGAAGAATCTATAGTCTCTTTCAGCTTCTCAATATGGGATGAATGCTTAGTCTCAATGGGTATTTTCCTACTTTTGGATTGTAATTATTTATTGTGTGTAGGCTTCAATTGTTGGTTTGACTCTTGAGTGTATCATTGATATCTATTTGGATAAAATATTTTTCACCCACTACCTTCTTTTGTATACCTGAATCAAAATCTCTGAAGGACAATAAAGGAACGCCCATTGTTTCCTTCTCTGAAGGACAATAAAGGAATGCCCATTGTTTCCTTTTGATAGATGTTTATATTTATACCTACATCAAAATCTTTGAAGGGCAATCATGGAAGGCCCATTGTTTCATTTTTGATAGATGTTTTTATTTTTATGTAGTGGATGTTCTTCAAGTTTCTATGTTGTATGGAAGCTGGTGTGTTGTACTGAATAAAGTTAATAATCCAAGATGTATGTTGTAATTGTAATAGTAATGGGTGGGATATTTTCTCTTTATTTTCCATATTTTAGAATTATTTATTTGATTTGATGTATTGCGTATTTTCGTACATTCTCTAATGTTGTCTTATTTATCCTCTAGGTATTATATTGAATTTGTAATTATTTTCCATATTTTAGAATTATTTATTTGATTTGATGTATTGAGTATTTTCAGTACATTCTATAATGTGGTCTTATTCATCCTCTAGGTATTATATTGAATTTGTAATTAGTTTCAGTGGCTTTGGTTGATTCGAGAGAGAAATTGCTTATTCTTCACTTTTGAACGCATATTATATTTGTTTAAGGAAGTGGACTTTATGAATCTGGCATGCATGTGTTGCCAAAACCCAATTGAAGTAATTCTCACTACACCATTTCTACAATGGCATGCAAGAGGCATATCCTTACGTACTTCCATTTAGAGCGGTTTCTTCTTTGATGGGAGCTAAAGCACAATAAGCTGATGGTAAATTCTTATTTGAGATTTTTCTATGTTAAAGGCATAATTTGTTTTTGTTGTTATTAGTTTTAGATATTGAAATTTATTATACAAATAGCCAGATGATTTGATTTGCTATATTTAAGATCTATTCATCTATACCTTTTCTTTTGGTATTAGAATTCTGTTGATTTATTTAAGAAACCCTTAACAAGGGATATTGTAGGGAATAGATACCCTATTACTTGGTTTTACAGGGATTTTATCTATTGAAATTGGTGGTATTTTTCATTGCAAGGAGTTTCTAAATACACTCAGTCCTATTCCTTTCATTCCCATAATTTCATTATATTCAGTATATTGATGATGCTCTTATGGCCATATCTTTATGTATAAGCGCTACTTGATTCTTTTCTGCTTTGATGGGAGCTAAAGTACAATAGGTTAATGGTAAATTCTTATTTGAGATTTTGTTGTGTTATAGGCATAACTCATCCACATGTTTGTCTTATGTTGTTGATTAGTCAGTTCTGATTTATTTTGTGTTGTTATTAGTTTTAGTCTTTGTTGTGTACTTGCAGGTATGGTAGGGTATATCCACCATATTAATTGGTTTATAGGGTTTTTATGCATTGAAATTGGTGGTATTTTTTCACTGTAACAAGTTTCTTACACAGTCTTGTTCCTTTCATTCCCAGATTTCATTATATTGATGATGCTCTTATGCACTTATGGGGCAATACAAAGTTGATGCCCATAAATATTGGAGAAGGATCATGTTTTCTTTTTCCAGGTAACATATCCCAGGCATAACTCATCCACATGTTTGTTTTATGCTGCAGATTAGTCAGTTC
>SNQJ01S0094322.1:39234-57500 GCA_010110895.2 Picea sitchensis
ATTTTGCAGAAGAATGAGAATGTTTTCAGGAATTTTCAATGGAGAGGGTACCAAAATGAGAAGAAATCCAACTTATTGTCTTGGTACAACGTGACTCTTCCCAAATATGTAGGAGATATTGGGATTAGAAAATTGGAACTTGTGAACAAATACTTAGTAGCCAAACTCTACTGGAAAGAAAGACACCAAGGAACTATGGCGCAAGGTCTTAAGATCCAAATATCTTGCTAGGGAGGAGGGGGAAGGTTTCAAAGGAACTTCCTATACTCCCAAAGAATCGATATTCTTGAAAAGCATGTTTCAAAGCATATCTTTAATTAATAATCATATGTTTCTCAATATTTATGATGGGTTTTCAATTATATTCTAGGATTATGCATGGAATGGCCATTCACCCTTATAGATGAAAAGCCCTTATTTGGAAAATATAATGAATGAAATGAAGCTTTAGAATTGGATTAGGGTTATGGACTATTGGAATGAATCAACTTAGTCAAGATCACAGACTACAAGATATTGAGAAGGACTTCATTTGGGCAGAGCTAGAAAAACTGACCAATCTTAAAAAAAAAGGAAGTGATACACGTCTTGGCATGTTGAAGGAAAAGAGACATACACTATAAATAAGAATATGCAATAAGCTTGGATTGTGAATGTGATCCTCAGAATTACAACACCTGGAACAGAATTTGGCAGGCCTCATATTAGTCCAAGGTAGCACATTTACTTGGGTTTTTTTGTAAAGGGAATATTCTCTCAATTACAGCACTTAGGAAGAGAGGCATAGTGGGAGCTTCCTGTTGTAGTGCATGCTTGATAGAAGAAAAAGATGTTAACCATATTCCCTAGCATCAAAATCTTTGCCAATCAAATATGGGAGACATGGATCAACTTTGCAATAAATCTAGGCTTAAGTAGCACTTAGGAAAGAGAGGCATGGTGTCAACTTCCAATAAATCTAGGCTTAAGTAGCACTTAGGAAGAGAGGCATGGTGTCAACTTCCTGTTGTAGTGCATGTTTGATGGAAGAAAAAGATGTTAACCATATTTCCCAGCATTTAAATCTTTTCCAATCAAATATGGGAGACAGGGATCAACTTTGCAATCAATCTAGGCTTGATGCCTTATTAGTCAAAGATTTAATCAAGAAGTACACAACCACCTCGGGAAGTTGAGATTTTAAGACATGTATGGGAAATCTCACCCGGTTTTGTGTTTTGGCTTTTATGGAAGGCCAGGACCAACAAAAGTTTTGAAGGAAAAATAATCTAAAGGAAGCAAAATGTGAAAAAATCAAAAGAGCAATTGTGGGAACTGAAAAGGTAAGATGGAAAAATAAAGACATGACAAGGACCCAATCTAAGTTGGGCATTATTCATTCCATGGGTTTCTCACACTCCATAGCTATCATTAAGGAACGGTAAGGAAATTTAATATCAAACATGGAATCCTCCAGATCAAAGGCTTGGTAAAGGGTCACTTGATGGGCCCGCAAAAGGCTAAGTTAACAAGGTTTGGTAAAGGGTCACTTGATGGGGCCGCAAAAGGCTAAGTTAATAGGGTAACATATTTTGCATTGAAAAGAATATGTATGAAAATAGTGCTCATACATAACAAATATAGCATTTTTTTTTGTTTGTAATTTAGCTAATTATCTATTCATATTCAAAGTAAAAATACAATCTAATTTCTGAAGGAAAAATAATCTAAAGGAAGCAAAATGTGAAAAATTCAAAAGAGCAATTGTGGAAACTGCAAAGGTAAGATGCAAAAATAAAGACAAGACAAGGACCCAATCTAAGTTGGGCATTATTCATTCCATGGGTTTCTCAGACTCCATAACTATCATTAAGGAACGGTAAGGAAATTTAATATCAAACATGGAATCCTCCAGATCAAAGGCTTGGTAAAGTGTCACTTGATGGGGCCGCAAAAGGCTAAGTTAATAGGGTAACATATTTTGCATTGAAAAGAATATGTATGAAAATAGTGCTCATACATAACAAATATGGCATTTTTTTTTGGTTTGTAATTTAGCTAATTATCTATTCTTATTCAAAGTAAAAATACAATCTAATTTCTGAAGGAAAAATAATCTAAAGGGAGCAAAATGTGAAAAATTCAGAAGAGCAATTGTGGAAACTGCAAAGGTAAGATGCAAAAATAAAGACAAGACAAGGACCCGATCTAAATTGGGCATTATTCATTACATGGGTTTCTGAGACTCCATAACTATCATTAAGGAAAGATAAGGAAATTTAATATCAAACATGGAATCCTCTAGATCAAAGGCTTGGTAAAGTGTCACTTGATGGGGCCGCAAAAGGCTAAGTTAATAGGGTAACATATTCTGCATTGAAAAGAATATGTATGAAAATAGTGCTCATACATAACAAATATGGCATTTTTTTTGGTTTGTAATTTAGCTAATTATCTATTTATATTCAAAGTAAAAATTCAATCTAAGTTTTGAAGGAAAAATAATCTAAAGGAAGAAAATGTGAAAAAATCAGAAGAGCAATTGTAGAAACTGCAAAAGTAAGATGCAAAAATAAAGACATGACAAGGACCCAATCTAAGTTGGGCATGAAAATGACCCAATCTAAGTTCGGCATTCTTCATTCCTTGGGGTTCTCAGCCTCCATAGCTATCATTGAAAAGAATATGTATGGAAAGAGTGCTCATACATAACAAATATAGCATTTTTTTTTGGTTTGTAATTTAGCTAATTCTCTATTCATATTCAAAGTAAAAATACAATCTAATTGGGCATTAGGCAATCCAAAGGAAAGCTTGCCACCCAATATTCAAAAAAGAATATATGCCCGTGAGCCTAAGTTATGGAATAAACAAAAATGGCATGTTATATGCCACAAAGCAATGATTTTAATCAAACGTATAATACAGATATGTGACTAATTACAGTTTGTATAGTGTACCTGTATTGGTTGTGAACTCTTTATCTAATATTATGTGACCTATGTACCCACAACTATCCTTGCATGAACCAACATCCGGATAATTGAAAATTAGATGTATATGGTGAAGAAAATTCTTATCAACACACAGATAATTGAAAATTAGATGTATATGGTGAATAAATTCTTATCAACACAAATATGTCCTATATGAAACAAAGCCTAAAACTAGTAACAACAAAACAATTCAAATTTGGCTACTACAACATGAAGGACCTATGACTATAATATGACTATAATACTGCAAGATCTGAAATAAGAATTTATCACTGTATTATTATAACTTAATACCCATCAATTCAGAAATATAATGCAAGCCCATGACCAATTACAATCTATAGTGTACCTGTATTGGTCATTAACTCTCTATCTATTAATATATGACTTTTATCCATACCCAACTATCAGCTGCATAAACATCACTAAGGTAATTGAAATTTAGAACTAAGATAATTGAAATTTAGAGGTAACTCTCTATCTATTAATATATGATTTTTATCCATACCCATAACTATCCGTTGCATAAACATCACTAAGATAATTGAAATTTAGAACTAAAATAATTAAAATTTAGATGTAGATGGTGATAAGCATAACAAATATGGCATGATACATGCCACAACAACAATTTTAATAAATTTTTAACTTCAGTGATGTTCTGGATTCACTAAATTCTCTCTCACACGGCTATAATGCAAGCACATGACCAGTTACAGTTTGTATAGTATACTTTTATTATTATATCACTTCTGTCCATACCCACAACAATACCCTGCATGTGCATCACTAAGATAATTGAAAATTAGGTGTATATGGTGAATAAAATTCGTATCAACGTAAATATGTCCTAATATGAAGCAAAGCCCAAAACCAATAACAGCATGGAAGAAACAAGTAAATGACATATGCCTGTAACTCTGTGGGATCTGAAATGAGAATTTACCATTAGCCACCTATCAATGCACAACTATAATGCAAACACATGACAAGTTATAGTTTGTATAGTTTACTTGTATTGGTTGTCAACTTTCTAGGTATTATTGCATGATTTCTACCTATAGGCAAAACTATCCCTGGCATAAACATCACTAAGATAATTGAAAATTAGATAAATATAGTGAATAAAATTCTCATCAAAGCGGATATGTTTTGATATGGAGCAAAGCATAAAACCAATAAAATAAACATGTAGATTACCTATGCCTATGCCTGCAACATTACAAGATCTGAAATAAGAATTTACCATTAGCCAATTTCATCATCAAATGTGGCTAATCTAAATCATGAAAGAAACATATACCTATGCCTGTAACATTGCAAGATCTGAAATAAAAATTTACCATTAGCCAAATGGAACTTAGTACTCATACATAACAAATATGGCATGTTACACACCACAACAACAGCGCTTTTAATCAAAATTTTACTTCGGCGGGGTTTTGGATTTTAGCACAACCAAATTCTCTCCCTCACACAAATATAATGCAAGCATATGACTAATTACAGTTCATATCACGTTCAACTCTTATGTTACCAGAAACGAGATATGGGTATGGTACAGGAAATACAAATTCTCAGTTTCATACAAGTAATGTTTCCAGTTTTTCTTTTTGATAATATGCAAAAATTAAAATCCACGGAAACTCTTTCAACATTGACCCACTACACTTTTCATGGTTTTCGCTGCCTACAATGGCACCTCCGTTTGTTCTCATGAAAAGATAAGTTCCCACAAGGTTTTAAGACTTTGTTTCCCTCTATGATATGATTTCTTAAGTAAGAGAGAAGACACAAGGCATCAGTAAGAGAGAAGACACAAGGCATCAGAACACAAGAACATGGATAAAGAACAATCACAACAGAGTAGAGAAGAAAATACAAATATGGAATAGGAAAAAATAAAAAATAACAGAAGAAAATTATAAGCAAATCCACAGAAACTCTTCCAACATAGACCCACTACCTTTTCATGCTGTTCGTTGCTTACAATGGCACCTCTGTACTAAAACCTGCTCGCTCTAAACATTTACTATGTAGAGGTGGGAAAATAGTAAATACTCATTGATTTTTGCAGAATGTATAGATTCTTCTAAAAATACAGAAAATAAAGAGAAAATATTTAGAAAATAGATATGTAGAAAAATATGATTTCCATGTATAAATACTTCTCAATTGATAGGTTTATACTTCATAATTAGTGAATATGAACAAATCTTCTAACTCTAAGAACAAGCAACCAAATCACGTAAAAATTAATATATAAAAACATTACGAAAATCTAATAATCATCAAGATTAAATATGCATATGATATTTAGAAGCTAAAACAGACTATATTGCAGAATATATAAATCCTTCTAAAAATATAGAAAATAAAGAGAATGCCTCATAATTAGTGAATATGAACAAATCACTTAAAAATTGATGTATAAAAACATTACGAAAATCTAATAACCATCGAGATTAAATATGCATATGATATTTAGAAGCTAAGCTAAAACAGACTATATTGCAGAATATATAAATCCTTTTAAAAATATAGAAAATAAAGAGAATGCCTCATTACAACATGCTTAGAGGTCCATTAGTGAATTAATTTTGTCATGGAAACATAAAATCTGCATTAAAATTTCTGCTAAATATACCTTATAATTAATGAATATCAACAAATCTTTTGATTCTAGTAAAAAGAAACCAAATCACATAGAAATTGACATAAAAACATTAGCAAAATCTATAGCATCCAGCTCAAGAATCTGCAAATTTTAATTTCTTGATGAAATTAAAATTCCACAGGAACATGACAAAACAAAAACGCGTACACAAATTTATGTATATCAAATATATAAAGAAAAAAGCCACTAAAACAATATAAAAAAGATAAAGCAAATTTATATAATCTCCATTAAAAACAGAAAATAGTTGATATCCAAATGACCCAGAAAAGAGATGTAAAAAAAATGTTGATGTCCAAACAAGCATGCTCCTTACATAAAAACATTAGCAAAATCTATAGCATCCCCGCTCAAGAATCTGCAAATTTTAATTTCTTGATGAAATTAAAATTCCACAGAAACAAGACAAAACAAAAACAAGTACACAAATTTCTGTATATCAAATATATAAAGAAAAAAGCCACTAAAACAACATAAAAAAGATAAAGCAAATTTATATAATCTCCATTAAAAACAAAAAATAGTTGATATCCAAATGACCCAGAAAAGAGATGTAAGAAAAATGCTGACCCTGCTGTCCAAACAAGCATGCTCCTTACATAAAAACATTAGCAAAATCTATAGCATCCCCGCTCAAGAATCTGTGAATTTTAATTTCTTGATGAAATTAAAATTCCACAGAAACAGGACTAAACTAAAACAAGTACATAAATTTCTCTATATCAAATATAAAAGAAAAAAACCACTAAAACAACATAAAAAAGATAAAGCAAATTTATATAATCTCCATTAAAAACAGAAAATAGTTGATATCCAAATGACCCAAAAAAGAGATGTAAGAACTGCTGTCCAAACAAGCATGCTCCTTACATAAAAACATTAGCAAAATCTATAACATCCCCGCTCAAGAATCTGCAAATTTTAATTTCTTGATGAAAGGCATATATTGATATTTGAGGTTGGTCAAATATCCCACAGAAACAGGGCAAAACAAAAACACGTACACAAATTCCAGTATATCAAGCAAAAGTAACCAACCTTTATTCCTTCCTTGGGCTAGGCTCATTGGTATGGGACTTTATTCATTTAATAAGCGAGCATACGTGAGCGATAAGACTTCCTCCTAAAAGAAGCGTAGAAAACTAGGGGAGTTCTCTAAGTTTTACAGGGCTGGCCTCTCTATTTAGGTAAATTCCTTCCCTACCAAATAGAAGAGGGAGTCAATCCAACCGCGGGTGGTTCTCCTTGCCCTCCTACCTAAGAGCAAGCAATCCCTCCTTGCCTGGATATTTTTTTGATTAACACGTACACAAATTCCAGTATATCAAATATATGAAGAAAAAAACCAAACCACTAAAACAACATAAAAAAGTTAAAGAAAATTTATATAATCTTCATTAAAAACAGAAAATAGTTGATATCCAAATGACCGAGAAAGGAGATGTAAGAAAAATGTTGACCCTGTTGTAATGCTCCTTACCCTATCAGATGGGTCTATCCCAAGACTGAGTGTATTTAGAAACATGTTGCAATGAAAAAATACAACCAATTTCAATACATAAATCCCTATAAACCAATTAATATGGCGGATATTCCCTACCATACCTGCAAGTACACAACAAAGCTCAAGACTAATAACAATAAAATAAATCAGAACTGACTAATCTGCAGCATAAAACAAACATGTGGATGAGTTATGCCTGGGATATGTTACCTGGAAAAAGAAAACATGATCCTTCTCCAATATTTATGGGCATCAACTTTGTATTGCCCCATAAGTGCATAAGAGTATCATCAATATAATGAAATATGGGAATGAAAGGAACAAGACTGTGTAAGAAACTTGTTGCAGTGAAAAAATACCACCAATTTCAATACATAAAATCCCTATAAACCAATTAATATGGTGGATATTCCCTACCATACTTGCAAGTACACAACAAAGACTAAAACTAATAACAACAAAATAAATCAGAACTGACTAATCAACAACATAAGACAAACGGGTGGATGAGTTATGCCTATAACACAACAAAATCTCAAATAAGAATTTACCATTAACCTATTGTACTTTAGCTCCCATCAAAGCAGAAAAGAATCAAGTAGCGCTTATACATAAAGATATGGCCATAAGAGCATCATCAATATAATGAAATTATGGGAATGAAAGGAATAGGACTGGGTGTATTTAGAAACTCCTTGCAATGAAAAATACCACCAATTTCAATAGATAAAATCCCTGTAAAACCAAGTAATAGGGTATCTATTCCCTACAATATCCCTTGTTAAGGGTTTCTTAAATAAATCAACAGAATTCTAATACCAAAAGAAAAGGTATAGATTAATAGATCTTAAATATAGCAAATCAAATCATCTGGCTATTTGTATAATAAATTTCAATATCTAAAATTAATAACAACAAAAACAAATTATGCCTTTACCATAGAAAAATCTCAAATAAGAATTTACCATCAGCTTATTGTGCTTTAGCTCCCATCAAAGAAGAAACCACTCTAAATGGAAGTACGTAAGGATATGCCTCTTGCATGCTCTTGCATGCCATTGTAGAAATGGTGTAGTGAGAATTACTTCAATTGGGTTTTGGCCACACATGCATGCCAGATTCATAAAGTCTACTTCCTCAAACAAATATAATATACGTTCAAAAGTGAAGAATAAGCAATTTTTCTCTCAAATCAGCCAAAGCCACTGAAACTAATTACAAATTCAATATAATACCTAGAGGATGAATAAGACCACATTATAGAATGTACTGAAAATACGCAATACATCAAATCAAATAAATAATTCTAAAATATGGAAAATAATTACAAATTCAATATAATACCTAGAGGATGAATAAGACCACATTAGAGAATGTACTGAAAATACGCAATACATCAAATCAAATAAATAATTTTAAAATATGGAAAATAAAGAGAAAATATCCCACCCATTACTATTACAATTACAACATATATCTTGGATTATTAACTTTATTCAGTACAACACACCAACTTCCATACAACATAGAAACTTGAAGAACATCCACTACATAAAAATAAAAACATCTATCAAAAGGAAACAATGGGCGTTCCTTTATTGTCCTTCAAAGAAGGAAACAATGGGCGTTCCTTTATTGTCCTTCAGAGATTTTGATTCAGATATACAAAAGAAGGTAGTGAGTGAAAAATATTTTATCCAAATAGATATCAATGATACACTCAAGAGTCAAACCAACAATTGAAGCCTACACACAATAAATAATTACTATCCAAAAGTAGGAAAATACCCATTGAGACTAAGCATTCATCCCATATTGAGAAGCTGAAAGAGACTATAGATTCTTCTAAAATACTGAGAACAACAAATGCCCCGTTACAACATTAGGAGATTGAGAAAATAGACAAGTAGCAAGATAACATTACAATGTAGAAATACCTGCAAATTGATAAGTTTGTTATGAGTGGAAATATGTTGTCCAACAACAAAATTGCATCAAATTTTCAATTAAGTATAGTCAAAACCTCATAATGAATACATAAAAACAAACAACTAAATACAAAATAGGTTGATACATAAAAAAAAACTACCAAATCTTTATACATCCAGCTCTGGAATCTGAAAATTGTGATTTTTTTTGTTATCAAAAGATAAATACAAAATATGCACACAAAATATGCACGTTCTTTAAGACAATAAAGCATCGCTCTAGGATTCTTCCATGTTCTTGAATAGCACAAAGAAACTTGAAAAAAAAGCAGTTACGACATCCTTAGGGGAGATTTAGAAAATAGACTTCTTGAATAGCACAAAGAAACTGGGAAAAACAAAAGCAGTTACGGCATGCTTAGGGGAGATTTAGAAAATAGACAAGTAGCAAGATAACATTACAATGTAGAAATATATGCAAATTGATAGGTTGGCTATAGAAATACATGCAAATTGATAGGTTGGCCATAGGGAAATATGTTGTCATGGAAACAACAAACTTGCATCAAATTTTCGACTAAATTTAAACCTCATTATGAATACATAAACACAAACAACTAAATACAAAAGAAATTGATACATAAACATTACCAAAATCTATAGAGATCCATCTCTAGAATCTACAAATTGTGAATTTGTGTTATCAAAAGACATGGAAAATGTGAATTTTTGTTATCAAAAGACATGGAAAATGTGCATGTTCTTTAAGACAATAAATCATCGCTCTAGGATTCCTCTGTGTTCTTGAATACCAAAAAAAACTGTGCAAAACAAAAAGCATGTAGAATACAAAAAATATACATCAAAAAGACTAAAGCACTAAAACCATAGAAAATCTAGGTATTCATTTATATTTATAAGCAGAAAATCTGGGTATTCATTTATATTTAAATTTTATAAGCATGTAGAGAAATTGCAAAATACAAAAAATATACATCAAAAAGACTAAAGCACTAAAACCATAGAAAATCTAGGTATTCATTTATATTTATAACTTGGGGTCAATCGAACTCGATGTATTTAGAAACTCTTTGAAATGAAAAACTACAACAAATTCAGACACAAAGAAACCCTGTAAACGAATTCAATGTATTTAGAAACTCTTTGAAATGAAAAACTACAACCAATTCAGACACAAAGAACCTGTTAACAAATTAATAACAATGGTTATGCCTTGTCATATCCCCATTAGAGGTTTCTCTAACTCTTTGAAATGAAAAACTACAACCAATTCCAACACAACAAAACCCTGTTAACGAATTAATAACAATGCTTATGCCTTGTCATATCCCCCATTAGGAGTTTCTCTAAAATAAAATAGCAGATATCTGATGCCAAGGAAAAAGGTACAGGTTAATTGACTTTCACTACAACAAATCAATATTGGTATTGTAATCTTAAATAAAATTATTATCACTGCAAGCAAATATATGCAAATACACAACAAAACCTAAAACTAATAACAAAATAAACAAAATAAATCAGAGCTAGTTCAAACTATTGTATTGTAATCTTAAATAAAATTATTATCACTGCAAATATATGCAAATATATAACAAAACCTAAAACTAATAACAAAATAAACAAAATAAGTCAGAGCTACTTCAAACTTCACCTGCATTGTGAAACAAACATGTAGATGAGCTATACCTATAGCTAAACACAAACAACTAAATACAAAAGAAATTGATACATAAACATTACCAAAATCTCTAGACATCCAGCTCTAGAATCTACAAATTGTGAATTTTTGTTATCAAAAGACATGGATATAAAAAAAAAAAAATCGATACATAAACATTACCCAAAATCTCTACACATCCAGCTATAAAATCTACAAATTGTGAATTTTTGTTATCAAAAGACATGGAGCTGAAGATGCTGCTGAGAAGATATCTGTGTCTGCTCCAAGAATGAGAGAAGCATGTGTATGATCATGGAAAAATGAGATCTGGTCGTGGGAGTGTGGGAAATCCCTGGCGCATGCGCACCGGTGGGGACTTACAGCGTACGAGAAAGAGCGACAATGGTGACACTAGTCCCCATGATATTATGCAATGGCTGGCATGCTGGAAGAGGTTGGAACGATAATAGGCCGCAGTGTGCAATGCTGGAAGACGGGCCAGGAAATGTGTGATGGGAATAACACATAAGAGGAGATGCGCAGTGAGCTTGGATAATGATCATCGTCAGCCCGAGAAAAAAGAGTAGGCCGATAGTGCTCCACGTATTCACCACCTGAAGTGAAAATGTGCATGTTCTTTAAGACAATAAAGTATCGCCCTAGGATTCCTCTGTGTTCTTGAATACCAGACAATAAAGCATCGCTTTAAGATTCCTGTGTTCTTGAATACCACAAAGAAACTTCTCTGTGTTCTTGAATACCACAAAGAAATTGGGCAAAACAAAAAGCTCCTCTGTGTTCTTGAATACCACAAAGAAATTTCTCTGTGTTCTTCAATACCACAAAGAAACTGGGCAAAACAAAAAGCACGTAAAGAAATTGCAGAATACAAAAAAATATACATCAAAAAGACTAAAGCACTAAAACCATAGGGTATTCATTTATATTTATAACTTGGGTTCAACAAACTCAATGTATTTAGAAACTCTCATTGAAATGAAAAACTACAACCAATTCCAACACAAAGAAACCCTGTTAACGAATTAATAACAATGGTTATGCCTTGTCATATCCCATTAGGGACTTCTCTAAAATAAAATAGTAAATATCTGATGTCAAAAAAAAATACAGGTTAATTGACTTTCACTGTACCAAATCAATATTAGTATTGCATTCTTAAATAAAATTGTTATCACTACAAATATAATATATGCTAATAACAAAATATAACAAAAAAAAATCAGAACTAGTTCCATATAACAAAATAAATCACTTCATCTGCAATGTGAAACAAACATCCAGATGAGCTATACCTATAAATAAAAAAAGTCCTTATCAAATAATAATTTAACATCAGAGGCTTATTGCTCGTCAAAGTAGAAAAGAATATAAACTAAAATAATGGGTTATATTCATAACATTACTTCAAATGAGTTTTGGACACTCACCAAATTCATAAAGACCTCTCCGTCACAAGAATATAATGCAACTGCAGGGCTGATTACAGCTTTGATGGAGTACTTGCATTAGTTTCGAAATTTGTAGCTATTATTGTATATTATGAGTTGTGCACATACACACAATTTTCCCCTGTACATACATCAATGAGATAATTGAAAATTAGATATATATCTATCGCTAAAACTTCTTTAAAATCTTGTGTTGTCATGCAAATATTTACTCTTGTAGCTACCATCAAGTTCAAGCCCGGCCAGGCTAAGATCAGAAATTAATTGAGCAGCTTCGGAAAACAATTATTATTTACAATAGATTTTCAAAAGTGACAAATACCAATTGAAACTAATTAACTAATTAGAAATTCTATAATACCCATTAAAACTAATTAATCAATTATAATTCTATAAAATACCTAAAACCTGAAAAAACCCACATTATAAGTTGTACAGATACCCCATAAATCAAAAAAGAACTGAGAATTTCAAATATCCATGGGAATAAAGAGAAAATATCCCTTCCATATCATACCTCATTTGAGATTTCCAGAAATGTGTTGTAGTTAAACACTATAAACCTCCATCAAAATTACCATCAAAAAATTTCTGAAGGAAGAAAGCAATCCCAATGTTAATATGTTGAACCAATAATCAAACATTACCAAGATATACAGAAATCCAGCTCTGTATTGTGCACATTTGAACTTGTATTATGCCTCTGAGGTGGGTAAGGTATCCAAAAAACAAACTAAACCAGGCAAGAAAAAACAGAAACACATGCATCACAAAGTGGATCCAACAACATAAAAGAAAAAGAAAAAAAAAACATGCAAAACCATACAACACCCAAAACACGAGGAATGCAAAAATAAAAAGACAGTGAATGAATGGAAGCAGACCAGCATACCAGCAAAGCCTCTGATAAAGAAGAAAAAACATAGCCTCTGATAAAGAGGAAAAACCATGGCAGAAGACACCCAAAGGGCCCAAAGACAAATACAGACATACGTGAAGAAGAAGAAATATGAATATATAGCCAAACAGTAACATGATATATGACCGTTTTGATGCAAAAGCAGGGAGGGCATCACCTTATCCACTATGCTATCCATCCACCGTCTGTGAGCTTTTTCGTGAGTTAAGGCATCTCCACTCCGTCGTGAGCTTTTTCGGCGATCTCCATCCGTCTGTGACCGTTCAGGCGCGAGGGTTTTCGGAGTAATTTATCGGGGCCGCGAGGGTTTGGAGCAACGAACGTACGTTCATAAGTAAGTTGATAGGTGGCGGATGTATAGATTATTTAATTTTGATATGTGGCGGATATTTACCACAAGCATTGCCAAAAATAATAATGTAGGCGATATTTACAAACAAACCACGTCTTAAGCATGCATTGGGGCATGCTTAACCACGTCACAATGTTTTCTCACTAATTGTATGCTTGAGAATATCATTTAGGGCAGTGACAAACGCTCCAATTCTAGTAGGGCTCAATGACGGATGCATTTATTGTCTATTTTCTTTGGTTTCGTCTTTGTAATTCATTTGAAAGAAAAAAAACAAAGAACAAATAAACAAGTAAACATATTCATGGTGTTTTATGGATAAGTTTAAATATATGTTCTACATTATAAAATAATTTACTGTGGACATGGCTTTGTGATTGTGGGGAAAGGAACAATACACATTATACATTCTTTGTCATTATGATGTTGGATGCTCATTTTCGAGAATATGTTTTACATTATAAAAGAATTCATTTTGGGCATGGTCTTGTGATTGTGGAAAAAGGGATAACACACATTATACATTCTTTGCCATTGTAATGTTGGACGCTCATCTCTGAGAATATGTTCTACGTTATAAAAGAATTCATTGTGAGCATGGCCTTGTGATTGTGGGGAAAAGGACAACACACATTATACATATTTTTCCATTGTGATGTTGGATGCTCATCTCCTAGAATATTTTTAGTGACAACAAAAATCAAACACCCAGTCGCTACCAATCTATAATGTCTTTAGAATTCAAATAACCAAGCATGAAATTTAGCAACTCTCACAAATTTCAGTTGACCATCTCTCGTCTCCCTTTTAGAAGTGCCATTGGCGTGCTTAATTTGTATACCACTGAGTGGAATTGTTGATTTATATATCAATGGTGGGTCTCAAGATGTTTAAAATGGAAGGAGTGTGAGGACCATTCTTCCAAAGCTATTTATGGAGGATTTGAATCCTGAGGTGTGGAATGCACTGCCCTCCCATCAACTTCTACATTCTCAACCAAGTAACCGATAAGGCATCTCCACTCCCTCGTGAGCTTTATTCATTTGTTTGTCGTGATCTTCCCAGTTGCTCATAGCAAATGCTATGATAACATAAGGGCACCAAGGTTATGGGAGCAACGTACCTTCGTAAATATTAAGTCGTAAGTTGATATGTGGCAGATGTATAGATTCTTTAATTATATATATTATTAAATATTAGTTTTTTGGGGGGGGTTTATGGGTATATTTTCCAAACAATTTTTATTGAAATCTAGTAAAAAATTGTTAAAACTCCATATTTGAGTGATCGAATCTTATAATTCGAGTAGCCCAAGAATTTTTCAAACTACTAAATTTATTTATACATTCAAAAATACAATTTAAACAATATAAAATAATGATATTAATGTTAATTATGTATTATAAAAACTAAAATATTATTAATCTCGTATTATTATTCAATTTTATCAATTTTAATATTTAATATTATTTATGTACTTTTTTATAAAATTGACATTAAATAAAAATAAATAAACGAGAATTGTTTACCCCTAATCTTTATTATATAGATATAGATTGTCCCTAATCTTTATGATATAGATAGTGCATTTTTTACTTGTTTTAAAGTAGTTTTCTCTCTTATCTAGTAATAGCTAAAACAACATGAAAACCTCCATAATACAATCTCATGTCACCTAAACTAGTATATATTTATATATTAAACAAATCTTGTTCTTTTATGAATGGATATTCATGTTTGAGCTTTTTAAATATAGAATGTATGCCACAATACATAGTTTTATTAGATAGTTATATGTTTTTGTAATCGAGAATATGTTTGAGTTGTTAAATTATTCAAATATAAAACCTGTGGTGAAGTACGTAGTTTAACTTAGCTTTTTGGGTTCTCCCTCCACAATCAACCCTAAACATATGACATACTACGAAGTAACATGCTTTCTTGAATGGACACGTGATTATTAAAAAAGCGTTGCAACATGTAAGTTAATATATGCTTCATTTTCTTCTTGGATTTTTTTGGTGGGACTCTCTACTGATGTTGGACCCCTCTGCTTTGCACGAACCTCCATACATTCCCTCCCTTGCTTTTGAAACTATCACTGCAACGCGCATACTTTAGTTGTCCATGGCTCCCCCCAAGGGATGGGTCGGGGGGCCCTCCCTTTCATACAAGGACTCCTTGAATTTAACCTCCAGAAAAAATAATGAACCATTGCAACCAGATGACCCTTCTTCGCAGCAACAGGACCAACCAGGCGCTCCTTATCCCTCCTCGAAATTTTTAGCATAGGATGCCACCAAAACCAGCACATGCATAGTGAAATCCTATGAGAGACCACAGATCGAGCTACCCCCAATGCGCATCAATGCCTGGATTGAACATATGAAAACTGATGCCCTCATCGGCAAATTCATTGGAATTTGGCCCACTGAAAGAGCCCTCTTGAACTGGATTGCAGTCAAATGGAAGCCAAAAGCACAATTCGATCTTCCGCTAGGCTCAAAAGGATTCTTCACCATCATATTCACACGCTTGATGACATAGACAAAATTATGGAATGAGGGCCCTATTTCTTCAACTTTGTTGGTTTGTATCTCATGAACTGGATTGAGCGCTTCAACCCAGAGAGGGAAGATTTCACCTGGACTCCTTTGTGGATTCGATTATACTCCCTACGAAAGACTACTTGTAACATACCCACTACGGGAACTAAGATTTTTTGGGTTTTTCCTTCTTTTCACCGAGGAACCGAATTCCCCGAATTCCTATGGGACCTGATGCAGTTCCTACCATCCCTTATCCTTACCCATGTGATCATGGGTCATGACCACAGGCCTTACCGGAGAGGTACTTCCGGCTTTCGTGATTCGAAAAATCGCGATGCATGCATTTCCCTTTCTCTCTTGTCTTTCGAAAGGTTGAAACCCGAAACGGATCTAACCGCTTAACGAGATTAACAACAACCCAGGTTAAGTCCGGGTACTCTACCCTTCAGGATTTTGCATACCGGAATTTTGAGAGGTGCAATGACAAGAGGACATACCATCAGGTATCCCGGGTGTCGAAACACCGAAACACCATATCTTGTCCGCACTATTATTATTATTTTGGGGTTTTACACTTCGGGTTTTCGGGACTGGCGGGTACAAGAGAGCTTGCCAATAGGTATCTTGGGTACCAAATTACCGAAACCCCCAATATTATCTGTGCTAAGCCATTTCGGCATTTCCCCTTTCGGGATTTTGCATTAAGTGAGAACAAGGGGTCTCGCTCCTAGGTTTCCCGGAAGCCGAAAACTCTGAGTCATCAAAACTCTAAACATGCTCCACTATTTCGGGGTTTCCTCCCTCAGGACTTCACGAATCGGAGTTTCGAGACTGACGAATACATGGGGCCCACACTTAGGTACCCCGGGTGCCAAAATATCGGAGTGTAATAACTTCTCCACACCCTATTGTTCGGGATTTCGGGACTTGCAAGTACAAGGAAAACTTACCCTTGGGTCTTCTGGATTCCGAAAAGCCACAATGTCGAATCAAGTCACACTATGCCAATTCGGGATTTCGTGAGTCGGGTTTCGCATATCGAATCTTCGCAATACAAAAGGCCGAAGCTTCACGCTCCTCGAATGTCGAAAAGTCGATACACCCGCTCATCATACACTTGACCAAATTTAGGGTTTCGCGAATCGAAGTTTCGCGACGTGCGCAAACAGGAGGTCTTGCATCTAGATCTTCCAGTAGCTGAAAATCTGAAATACAAACTCTTAAACCTGCGCATCTATTTTGGGATTTCACCCATCGGAATTTCACAGGTCAGAGATTCGGGACTTGCGAGTACAAGGAAATCGCCTCTAGATATTCCGGGTACTGAAACTCCGAGATCTTATATCTTCTCCATACTATTATCATTTCGGGATTTCGCAAGTCGTGAGGACAAGGGTTCTTACCCTCTGATCTCCCGGGTGCCTAAAAGTCGAAAATGCTTATCGGTCGCCACGTGTACTCTACAGCTGGATGGTCCAGGTACTCCCATGGGTCTTGAAATCGACGGTTCGAATTTCTTCGCTACTTACGAAGGTTAAAAAGTGGTCAAGGCATTAACGCCTACGTTCCTTGATCTAATTTAATGGTCATAACAGACCTTAGATCCTCTGAAAGGATCTCATTCGTGCATTTAGCAAGAGGAAGGGTATCCTGGGTACTGAACCACCGAAACATTACAACTCACCCATGCTAGTTCATTTCGGGGTTTCGCTAATCAGGATTTCAGGACTGGTGAGTACAAGGGAACTTACCCTTAGGTGTCTCGGGTACCGAAACGTCGAAACATCACAACTAATCACGCTATACTCATTTCGGGGTTTTGCAAGTCGTTATTTCGCGTCTGGTGAATACAAGAAAAATGACCCTTGGATTTCCCGGTTGCCGAAACACCGAAATACTGAGCTCTAAGAGACCCTCTCTCTCTCGTGCAAGGTTTTCAAACTTAGGCCTTAAAGTCCTTCATCGGGTTCCTGGGCAGATTTTCACCAGGTTTTATGACTAGACTGAGAGATCTTCTTAAATCCCTGAAATATTAACATATGTGATGGATAAAAAATCAAATTCAGGATTTTACCAAGGCGGTAGTCCTTTCAGGGAACTTACCCTGGCTCTGAAATGTAAGGGAACGATCCCGAAAGGGTGTCCCTGTGAGGAAATCTATCCAGGGCAGCACGAGAGACAATTAAGGGAAACAACCTCCCGAGAACAG
>SNQJ01S0094323.1:3693-21164 GCA_010110895.2 Picea sitchensis
GAATGAGGACAAATGTGTGGATATTTTTCAACAAATGTAGAATTTTCCAGCACAGAAAGGGGAAAAGACAGAATACAAGATTGTATGAATCATTCCCAATACCAAAGAGGTCGTGGGATGTGATAAGCATGGATTTTGTGTTGAGAATGCCAGGAACACAAAGAGGTTGTGATTCCATATTCGTGGTAGTCTATAGATTCTAGAAAATGGCAAATTTCATTCCATGTCAGAAAAGAAGTGCTGCAACACACATTGCAAATCTATTTTTCAAAGAAGTTGTTCGACTTCATGGTTTACCTAAGAGTATTGTCTCAGACAGAGATACCTAATTTGTTGGTCATTTCTGGATGACACTATGGAAGAAGATGGGAACGAATTTACATTTTAGCTTAACATATCACCCTCATATGGATGGATAGACTAAGGTGGTAAATTGAAGTTTGGGGGACTTATTGAGGAGTTTGGTTACTAAACATCACAATCAATGGGATTAGATTCTACCGCAAGCAGAATTTTCATATAATGACTCATCTAACAAGAGAACAGGACATAGTCCATTCCATATAATGTATGGAATGTAGCCAAGGGGAGTATCTAAGTTGAGAGACATAGAGCAGAGAAAGTTGAAGAGTGTTGGAGTGGAGGATTTTGTAGCAGAAATGCAGGAGCTCCACAGTAAAATCAAAGAGCGGTTGTAAAGTTCTCACCAGGAATATAAGCGTAGATCAGATCGCCACAAGAGAGAGCTTCAATTCCAAGTGGGAGATTTAGTCTTAGTGCACCTAAAAAAATAAAGGTTCCCAAGGGGAACGTATAATAAACTGAAGATGAAAAAGATAGGGCCATGTAAGATTTTAAGAAAATTGGAGGCAAATTATTATGAGATAGAATTGCCAGATGGTGTTGGAATATCGCCCATATACAACATAGAAGATATGTATCCTTATAGAACAAATGAGGCAAGAGGATCAGAGAACCAAGAGGAGATTAAATGGGTCAAACAAATTCCTGTAGATGAAAAGTTGCAGATGTAAAAGATCATTTATCAGAGGGTTAGCAAGAAAACCCGGAGAAAGACATATATTGAGTATTTGGTGAAGTGGAAAGGACACCCAATTGAGGATGTCAGTTGGGAAAGTGAAGAAGATATCCAAAAACATGGACAGATGATGTCGGAGCTCATGGACAGGAAATCATGAATTTTTCAGCCAGAGGACTATGATGCAGGAGCATGGCCAGCAAGTGCAAGTGGAGGACAATTGGATATACACCAACGTGCATTTTGAAGATATTTTGAATTTCAAAATAAGTACCATTAATGTAGTAACTGGAAGGATGTAATTGCTTTTAATGTTTTGGGGATTGTAACGCAGATCTTGAGTGTTTCTCTCATCTGCCGGTTGTAGGCATTTATTGTAATTGAATGTAAAGTAGATGTAGTCTTTAATTCGATAAGATATCTTAAGGTTGTAGGAGGGAAAAAATAAATAATACTCCCTCACATGTATTGTGTCATTATCATTTTAGTTGTAATAGAGGTAGAGAGCATGGGAGAGCAGAGAAGAACAAATATTGTAGAATTTGTATGAGCAGATAGTTGGTGCTATTGAACCCATGTACACAAGCACTTGAATTAACATAAGAATTCTTTAATCCAACTTCATGGTGTACTGTGGTTTTTGTATGAATCTCTTCCATGGTATGTTTACGGTTTGTTTTCAGTCTCTGTTATGCATTTTTTTCAATGCTTTGTGAGTATATGTGATTTCATGTTGAATGTATGAAGTCTGTGAGAGGGACAGTATAAGCTTCAATTGTTTCTCTTCCTAGGAATTCCTGTAAGGAGTGCAGTGGAAGGCCGCAAGGAGTGCGTCGACGATATTTTAGAGTTTTACATCAGAAGAGCTCAACAGAGGTAGAGTTGGTATTTTACCAATAGAAGTGAAATTATAGCATAGAGTCATGCAAGGTGTGCATAGGCTGAGGATAACCTTAAAACTTTTCCAACCCAAAAGAGCAGTTGAAGAACTTATGTCACAAGGAGGGACTAGAGTCATATTTGTAAGATAATCAGAGATTATCGTGAAAGCCGTAAATTGTGCATGCAACGTTCCTTAGAATACCATAGTTTGTAGGAAGAATCAAGCTTAGGAAGGATATAGACTTGGGAAAAGTTCAAAGGAATGACGAGGGACAAAGTCACCTCGCAGAAATCAAGCTCAGAAGGGAGGACGCCAATCTATTTGGCAAGGAACTATCGAGAGACTGAATGGACGACGAAAATTACCTAAGGGAGAAGAGACGATTTCAGTGGGTTGTTGGATTTCATAGACCTACGAGAAGCTTAAGGGTGAGAATCAATCAACATCCAAAATCTTAAGAGAGATAGCAGTCATTGATCGAAGGGAAGATCGAGCCGTTGATTCCTTCCATGGGAAGGAGACGTCTAGAAGTCGGGATTCAATTGTGGAGGTTCGAAGGGAATATCCATACTTCGATTCGCGAGTCGTGAAGTCCCGACTTCGTAAGAAATAATTTGGACCATCGAATTGTGGGAGGCTCAGGACCATTTATTTGTGGCGAGGAAGTCGCAAGCTCAAACTTTGGGAAAAGGGAGAAGAAATGTGTTGTGTATTCATGAGTCATGAAGTCCCATAGCACTCCAAATCTGGGCCCTAGGCCACAGCGTGAGGTCCCATCGATGGAAGAAAAAATGAGGATCTAACACTCGTTAGGCCCCAACTAGGAGTTCGAGAGTTCACAGGTTCGGGTTTCAGGTGACTCAGGTGGATCACAGTAGGATACCCGAAATCGTGAAGTGCATAGAACCTTTGGTTAGTCCCATGGTCATCACTAGTGGTTACGTAGAGTGGAGACTTGTTCCTAGTTCTTGTTCACGTGACGAAGTTCATAAAAAAAGGACCTGTGGTCATATTTGTGAAGGTTCCAGCGGGAACCAAGGAGCCATTTCGAATCAAAGGAATTCGAAGATCCAAAGATCGGGAGTTTCGCAGACCCTGCTAAGGTAGGGTATTGCGTCATAACATACATATGATGTTGAGGGAATGATTTCAGCCAAACCTTTGTAAATGTGTTGAACCTGCACATAATAGATCTAGCTAGAAAATACTACACACATTTGCAGAGAGAAATTAAGAAAGAAGAAGAAAGATGGAAAGAATGGAAAAATTCTCATTAACCTTATTCCACACTCAAAGAGTGAATGATTTACAATAGATATAGGACACATGAGTAACTAATGAGCCATAGTGGTGGTCTAGATTGATCTGGACACACACCAATAGTTACAAGACTAAACTGACACCTAGTCTAGTCTCTTAGGTAGTTACAGGAGTGAACTGCCACCTAGTTGAGTTAACTAGTTAACTAGTCTTCAGTTAACTAACTGAACAAAGAGTAGTGAGTTGGTGATGATCCCAATGTTGCATGGTGAAAAAACCAATGCAACATCTAAAGTCAACTCCAATAAAATAACACTGTGGTGGGATGAACTGTAGGTGGACAAGCATTGCAAAGGAAAACAAAGAATTCAAATATGGGATAGAATGGTAGCGAAGATGAAATCCAAATTCATACCCAGGGATTATCAACTCAATCTATTTAAGAGAATACAGAATTTGAGACAGAAAGGGATGACAGTGAAGGAATACAGTGAGGGGTTTTATAGGATAAACATCAGAGCTGGTCATCATGAGAATGATGATGAAAAGTTCACTAGATATATGAATGGCCTAAGATATGAGATTCAGAATGAGNCAAGATGAAATATTCCATGTATGATAAAGATTTTTATGCAGTCATACATGCATTGAAGAGACGGAGGAACTACCTGGCTCCAAAAGAGTTTGTTTTGTATAGCGACAATCAAGCCTTACAGTTTATAACCAGACATGCGAAATTGAACCAGAATCATGCAAAATGGAGTGAATTTATGAAGAACTTTACTTTCGTTATAAAGCACATTTATGGATATGCTAACAAGGTCGTTTATGCACTGAACAAAAAATGTTTGATTCTGCAGGAGTTTCGAGTGAATACCTTAGGTTTTGATAACCTTAAGTACATGTACAAAGATGATTCAGTTGTCAAGGACGCTTACGAAGCATGTGAGAATCATTTTCTAAGAGACAGGAGCTAATGGATTGAAGACTTGATTCAGGATGGACTGTTTTTTTAAAGGAAATCAGTTGTGTATCCCGAAGACCTCTGTGAGAGAAAACCTCTTGAAGGAAAAACATAGTGGGGGATTGGCTGGACATTTACGCCATGATAAAACATTTGCGCAACTAAACAACTTGTATCATTGGCCAGGAATGAGGACAAATGTGCGGATATTTTTCAACAAATGTAGAATTTTCCAGCATAGAAAGGGGAAAAGACAGAATACAAGATTGTATCAAGCATTCCCAATACCAGAGAGGTTGTGGGATGTGGTAAGCATGGATTTTATGTTGGGAATGCCAGGAACATAGAGAGGTTGTGATTCCATATTCATTATAGTCGATAGATTCTAGAAAATGGCACATTTCATTCCATGTCAGAAAACTAGTGATCCAACACACATTGCAAATCTATTTTTCAAAGAAGTTGTTTGACTTCATGGTTTACCCAAGAGTATTGTCTCAGACAGAGATACCTAATTTGTTGGTCATTTCTGGATGACACTATGTAAGAAGATGGGAACGAATTTATATTTTAGCTTAACATATCACCCTCATATGGATGGATAGAATGAGGTGGTAAATTGAAGTTTGGGGGACTTATTGAGGAGTTTGGATACTTAACATCACAATCAGTGGGATCAGATTTTACTGCAAGCGGAATTTTCATATAATGACTCATCTAACAAGAGCACATGACATAGTCCATTCCATATAATGTATGTAATGTAGTCAGGGGGAGTATCTAAGTTGAGAGACATAGAGAAGAGAAAGTTGAAGAGTGCTGGAGTGGAGGATTTTGTAGAAGAAATGCAGGAGCTCCACAGTAAAATCAAAGAGCGATTGTAAATTTCTCGCCGGGAATATAAGCGAAGATCAGATCGGAACAAGAGAGAGCTTCAATTTCAATTGGGAGATTTAGTCTTAGTGCACCTAAAAAAATAAAGGTTCCCAAGGGGAGCATATAATAAACTGAAGATGAAAAAGATAGGGCCATGTAAGATTTTAAGAAAATTGGAGGCAAATTCTTATGAGATAGAATTGCCAGATGGTGTTGGAATATCGCCCATATACAACGTAGAAGATATGTATCCTTACAGATCAAATGAGGCAAGAGGATAAGAGAACCAAGAGGAGATTAAATGGGTCAAACAAATTCCTGTAGTTGAAAAGTTGCAGATGTTAAAGGTCATTGATCAGATGGTTAGCAAGAAAACCCGGAGAAAGACATATCTTGAGTATTTGGTGAAGTGGAAAGGACACCCAATTGAGGATGTCAGTTGGGAAAGTGAAGAATATGTCCAAAAACATGGACAGACGATGTTGGAGCTCATGGACAGGAAATCATGAATTTTTCAGCTAGAGGACTATGATGCAGGAGCATGGCCAGCAAGCGCAAGTGGAGGACAACTGGATATACAACAACGTGCATTTTGAAGATATTTTGAATTTCAAAATAAGTACCATTAATGTAGTAACTAGAAGGATGTAATTGCTTTTAATTATTTGGGGATTGTAATGCAGATCTTGAGCGTTGTTCTCATCTGCCAGTTGTAGGCATTTATTGTAATTGAATGTAAAGTAGATGTAGTCTTTAATTCGATAAGATATCTTAAGGTTGTAGGAGGGAAAAAATCAATAATACTCCCTCACATGTATTGTGTCATTCTCATTGTAGTTGTAAGAGAGATAGAGAGCATGGGAGAGCAGAGAAGAACAAATATTGTAGAATTTGTATGAGTAGATAGTTGTTGCTATTCAACCCATGTACACAAGCACTTGAATTAACATAAGAATTCTTTAATCCAACTTCATAGTGTAATGTGGTTTTTGTATGAATCTCTTCAATGGTATGTTTACGGTTTGTTTTCTGTCTCTGTTATGCATTTGTTTCAATGCTTTGTGTGTATATGTGATTTCATGTTGAATGTATGAAGTCTGTGAGAGGGACAGTATAAGCTTCAATTGTTTCTCTTCCTAAGAATTCCTGTAAGGAGTGCAGTGGAAGGCCGCAAGGAGTGCGTCGACGAGATTTTAGAGTTTTACAACAGAAGAGCTCAACAGAGGTAGAGTTGGTCTTTTACTAGTAGAAGTGAAATTATAGCATAGAGTCATGCAAGGTGTGCGTAGGCTGAGGATAACCTTAAACCTTTTCCAACCCAAAAGAGGAGTTGAATAACTTATGTCACAAGGAGGGAATAGAGTCAGATTTGTAAGATAATCAGACATTATCGTTAAAGCTGCAAGGAGTGCATGCAACGTTCCTTAGAATACCAGATTTTGTAGGAAGAATCAAGGTTAGGAAGCCTAGAGACTTGGGAAAATTTCAAAGGAATGACGAGGGACAAAGTCACCTCACAGAAATCAAGCTCAGAAGGGAGGACGCCAATCTATTTGGCAAGGAACTATCGAGAGCCTGAAAGGAATTCGAAGATCCAAAGACCAGGAGTTTCGTAGACCCTGCTAAGGGAGGGTATTGCGTCATAACATATATATGATGTTGAGGGACTGATTTCAGCCAAACCTTTGTAAATGTGTTGAACCTTCACATAATAGATCTAGCTAGAAAATACTACACACATTTGCAGAGAGAAATTAAGAAAGAAGAAGAAAGATGGAAAGAATGGAAAAATTCTCATTAACCTTATTCCACACTCAAAGAGTGAATGATTTACAATAGATATAGGACACATGAGTAACTAATGAGCCATAGTGGTGGTCTATATTGATCTGGACACACACCAACAGTTACAAGAGTAAACTGACACCTAGTCTAGTCTCTTAGGTAGTTACAAGAGTGAACTGCCACCTAGTTGAGTTAACTAGTTAACTAGTCTTCAGTTAACTAACTGAACAAAGAGTAGTGAGTTGTTGATGATCCCAATGTTGCATGGTGAAAAAACCAATGCAACATCTAAAGTCAACTCCAATGAAATAACACTGTGGTGAGATGAACTATAGGCGGACAAGCATATCAAAGGAAAACAAAGAATTCAAATCTAGGATAGAATGGTAGCGAAGATGAAATCCAAATTCATACCGAGGGATTATCAAATCAATATATTTAAGAGAATACAAAATTTGAGATAGAAAGGGATGACAGTGAAGGAATACAGTGAGGGGTTTTATAGGATAAACATCAGAGTTGGTCATCATGAGAATGATGATGAAAAGTTCACTAGATATATGAATGGCCTAAGATATGAGATTCAGGATGAGATGGGAATGATGACAATTAGAAATGTGGAAGATGTTTATGAGGTGTCTCTGAAAGAGGAAGAGAAATTGGCCCAAAAGAAATGTCAAAGGGGAAGGGGCAGAAGTCAGAGAAGAGGCAAAGAAATTGCGCAAGACAGAGTACAAAAGCCCAAGGATGAAGAAAAAAACCTCATAATCACCCAGAAAGGGGAGGAAGTTTGCAAGGAAGACAATATGTTGATAAGAACACTTTTCCTTGAGAAAGCAAAAGAGGAACATGCAGAGGAGGTGAAATAAAGTGTTTTGTTTGTGGAAAGGTCAGACAAAAATCTTGGGAATGTCCCAATAGAAAAAGGGATGGAGGAGGTGAAGCTCACATTTCAAAAGTGCACAGGAAAAATGTTGAAGCAGAATATGTAGAAGGCGGAATGTCCTTAATGATGAGAAAAATTCTCTTGAAGCTAGAGAAGGAGGTGGAGAATCCAGTCCAGAGGGAAAACAAAATTGGGACTGCTTGCAAGGCCAATGATAGGGTATGCAAGGTGATTGTTGATAGTGTAAGCACAGATAATATAGTATCCACATAGATGGTGGAGAAGATGGAATTGGAGACATTTGCACATCCGAGCTCGTATAAAGTTTCGTGGTTGCAAAAAGGACATCATGTAACTGTCACTAAACAATGTTTGATTGAATTTAAGATAGGGGGTAATAGATATGAGATCTTATGTGATGTTATTACCATGGATTTATGTCATGTTTTGTTGGGGAGGTCGTGAGAATATGACAAAAGTGTTATTCAGGATGGGAGAAAGAACACCTATACCTCGGAAAAGAATGGTAGGATGCATATGTTGCTACCAATTGAGGACATGAAGGCAAAAGCAGAAGCATGAAATACTATACTTATCATTAGTGGGAAGAAACTTCTAGATGAAGTCAAGAAACATCAAGACATGTAGTTTGTTGTGGTGAGGAAACCTGAGTCATCTTGAACAATACCTCAATAGATGATCTGCCTAAGGAAATTCAGGAACTACTAGATAATTGTATTGATATAGTGGTGGACGATTTGCCTTGTTCACTGCCACCCATCAGAAGTATAATCCATCATATTGACCTTATACCAAGAGCGAGTTTTCAAAACAAATAAGTGTACAAATTGACACTGTAGGAGAATGAAGAAGCCAAGAAGCAAGTCTGGGATTTTATGGACACGGGTTTGATTAGAGAAATCTTGAGCCCATGCGTTGTGCCAACAGTGTTAAGTCCAAAGAAGTATGGTGGATGGAGGATGTTTACAGAATGAAGGGCTATAAACAAAATCACCATCAGATATAGATTTCCTTTACCCAAGATAGATGACTTGATGGATTACTTGAGTGGGGAATTTTTTTTTCAAAAATTGATCTGAAGAGAGGATATCACCATATTCGGATGAGGGAAGGTGATGAAGGGAAGACAAAATTCAAGATGAATGAGGGGTTGTATGAATAGCTTGTTATGTTGTTTGTCTTAACGAATGCAGCAAGTACTTTTATGAGATTAATGAACAAAGTCTTGAAATATTTCATTGGGAAGTTTGTAATTGTGTATCTTGATGATAGAATGATCTTCAGTAAGACTAAGGAAGAACATTTGAGACATTTAACTCTAGTGATGAGGAGATTGTAGCAAGAGAACCTACTGATAAATCTGAAGAAGTGGTGTTTCATGAAGAAATAACTCATTTATTTGGGTTTTGTGATCTCTTCGAATGAGTTGAAGATGGATCCGGAAAAGTTAAAAGCAATAAAAGAATGGCCATTGCCAAGGAATATCTTTGCAATCAAAATCTTTCATGGACTAGCCAGTTTTTACAGGAAGTTCATTAGAAATTTTAGTGGAATTTGTGCACCAATGATGGACACAGTCAAGAAGAGACATAAATATTTTCATTGGATAGAGGAAGCGTAGAAAAGTTTCAAGTTGTTAAAGGAGAAGATAACTAGACATCCAGTTATGGTTCTGCTAGATTTTAGTAAGACATTTCAAGTCATATGTGACACAAGTGGATTCACGATTGGAGCAGTCTTGAGTCAAGACAATAGAACAATTGCATACTTTAGTTAGAAGTTGAATCGGAGCAAGATGAAATATTCCATGTATGATAAAGATTTTTATGCAGTCATACATGCATTGAAGAGACAAAGGAACTACCTGGCTCCAAAAGAGTTCGTTTTGTATAGCGACAATCAAGCCTTACAGTTTATAACCAGACATGAGAAATTGAACCAGAAGCATGCAAAATGGAGTGAATTTATGAAGAACTTTACTTTTGTTATAAAGCATATTTATGGAAATGCTAACAAGGTCGTTGATGCACTGAGCAAAAAATGTTTGATTCTGCAGTAGTTTCGAGTGAATACCTTAGGTTTTGATAACCTTAAGTACATGTATAAAGATGATTCAGTTTTCAAGGATGCTTACGAAGCATGTGAGAATCATGTTTTAAGAGACAAGATCCAATGGATTGAATACTTGATTCAGGATGGACTGTTTTTTTAAAGGAAATCAGTTGTGTATCCTGAAGACCTCTATGAGAGGAAACCTCTTGAAGGAAAAACATAGTGGGGGATTGGCTGGACATTTACGCCATGATAAAACATTTGAGAAAATAAACAACTTGTATCGTTGGCCAGGAATGAGGACAAATGTGTGGATATTTTTCAACAAATGTAGAATTTTCCAGCACAGAAAGGGGAAAAGACAGAATACAAGATTGTATGAATCATTCCCAATACCAAAGAGGTCGTGGGATGTGATAAGCATGGATTTTGTGTTGRGAATGCYAGGAACACAAAGAGGTTGTGATTCCATATTCGTGGTAGTCKATAGATTCTAGAAAATGGMAAATTTCATTCCATGTCAGAAAAGAAGTGCTGCAACACACATTGCAAATCTATTTTTCAAAGAAGTTGTTCGACTTCATGGTTTACCTAAGAGTATTGTCTCAGACAGAGATACCTAATTTGTTGGTCATTTCTGGATGACACTATGGAAGAAGATGGGAACGAATTTATATTTTAGCTTAACATATCACCCTCAGATGGATGGATAGACTAAGGTGGTAAATTGAAGTTTGGGGGACTTATTGAGGAGTTTGGTTACTAAACATCACAATCAATGGGATTAGATTCTACCGCAAGCAGAATTTTCATATAATGACTCATATAACAAGAGCACAGGACATAGTCCATTCCATATAATGTATGGAATGTAGCCAAGCGGAGTATCTAAGTTGAGAGACATAGAGCAGAGAAAGTTGAAGAGTGTTGGAGTGGAGGATTTTGTAGCAGAAATGCAGGAGCTCCACAGTAAAATCAAAGAGCGGTTGTAAAGTTCTCACTAGGAATATAAGCGCAGATCAGATCGCCACAAGAGAGAGCTTCAATTCCAAGTGGGAGATTTAGTCTTAGTGCACCTAAAAAAATAAAGGTTCCCAAGGGGAACGTATAATAAATTGAAGATGAAAAAGATAGGGCCATGTAAGATTTTAAGAAAATTGGAGGCAAATTATTATGAGATAGAATTGCCAGATGGTGTTGGAATATCGCCCATATACAACGTAGAAGATCTGTATCCTCACAGATCAAATGAGGCAAGAGGATCAGAGAACCAAGAGGAGATTAAATGGGTCAAACAAATTCCTGTAGCTGAAAAGTTGCAGATGTAAAAGATCATTTATCAGAGGGTTAGCAAGAAAACCCGGAGAAAGACATATCTTGAGTATTTGGTGAAGTGGAAAGGACACCCAATTGAGGATGTCAGTTGGGAAAGTGAAGAAGATATCCAAAAACATGGACAGATGATGTCGGAGCTCATGGACAAGAAATCATGAATTTTTCAGCCAGAGGACTATGATGTAGGAGCATGGCCAGCAAGTGCAAGTGGAGGACAATTCGATATATGCCAACGTGCATTTTGAAGATATTTTGAATTTCAAAATAAGTACCATTAATGTAGTAACTTGAAGGATGTAATTGCTTTTAATGTTTTGGGGATTGTAACGCAGATCTTGAGTGTTGCTCTCATCTGCCGGTTGTAGGCATTTATTGTAATTGAATGTAAAGTAGATGTAGTCTTTAATTCGATAATATATCTTAAGGTTGTAGGAGAGAAAAAATAAATAATACTCCCTCACATGTATTGTGTCATTAGCATTGTAGTTGTAATAGAGATAGAGAGCATGGGAGAGCAGAGAAGAACAAATATTGTAGAATTTGTATGAGCAGATAGTTGGTGCTATTGAACCCATGTACACAAGCACTTGAATTAACATAAGAATTCTTTAATCCAACTTCATGGTGTACTGTGGTTTTTGTATGAATCTCTTCCATGGTATGTTTACGGTTTGTTTTCAGTCTCTATTATTCATTTGTTTCAATGCTTTGTGAGTATATGTGATTTCATGTTGAATGTATGAAGTCTGTGAGAGGGACAGTATAAGCTTCAATTGTTTCTCTTCCTGAGAATTCCTGTAAGGAGTGCAGTGGAAGGCCGCAAGGAGTGCATCGACGAGATTTTAGAGTTTTACATCAGAAGAGCTCAGCAGAGGTAGAGTTGGTATTTTACCAGTAGAAGTGAAATTATAGGATAGAGTCATGCAAGGTGTGCATAGGCTGAGGATAACCTTAAAACTTTTCCAACCCAAAAGAGCAGTTGAAGAACTTATGTCAAAAGGAGGGAATAGAGTCATATTTGTAAGATAATAAGAGATTATCATGAAAGCCGCAAATTGTGCATGCAACGTTCCTTAGAATACCATAGTTTGTAGGAAGAATCAAGCTTAGGAAGGATAGAGACTTGGGAAAAGTTCAAAGGAATGACGAGGGACAAAGTCACCTCGCAGAAATCAAGCTCAGAAGGGAGGACGCCAATCTATTTGGCAAGGAACTATCGAGAGACTGAATGGACGACGAAAATTACCTAAGGGAGAAGAGATGATTTCCGTGGGTTGTTGGATTGCATAGACCTACGAGAAGTTTAAGGGTGAGAATCAATCAACACCCAAAATCTTAAGAGAGATAGCAGTCATTGATCGAAGGGAAGATCGAGCCATTGATTCCTTCCATGGGAAGGAGACGTCTAGAAGTCGGGATTCAAGGTTTGAGGTTCGAAAGGAATATCCATACTTCGATTCGCGAGTCGTGAAGTCCCGAATTCGTAAGAAAGAATATGGACCATCGAATTGTGGGAGGCTCAGGACCATTTATTTGTGGCGAGGAAGTCGCAAGCTCAAACTTTGGGAAAAGGGAGAAGAAATGTGTTGTGTATTCATGAGTCACGAAGTCCCATAGCACTCGAAATCTGGGCCCTAGGCCACAGCGTGAGGTCCCATCGATGGAAGAAAAAAGGAGGATCTAACACTCGTTAGTCCCCAACTAGGAGTTCGAGAGTTCACAGGTTCAAGTTTCAGGTGACTCGGGCGGATCACAGCAGGAGATGAAGTCCAAATTCATAGCCAGGGATTATCAACTCAATCTATTTAAGAGAATATAGAATTTGAGACAGAAAGGGATGACAGTGAAGGAATACAGTGAGGGGTTTTATAGGATAAACATCAGAGCTGGTCATCATGAGAATGATGATGAAAAGTTCACTAGATATATGAATGGCCTAAGATATGAGATTCAGAATGAGATGGGAATGATGACAATTAGAAATGTGGAAGATGTTTATAGGTTGCTTTGAAAGAGGAAGAGAAATTGGCCCAAAAGCAAGGTCAAAGGGGCAGGGGAAGAAGTCAGAGAAGAGGAAAAGAAATTGCGCAAGACAGAGTACAGAAGACCAAGGATGAAGAAAAAAAACCTCATAATCACCGAGAAAGGGGAGGAAGATTGCAAGGAAGAGAATATGTTGATAGGAACACTTTTCCTTGAGAAAGAAAAAGAGGAACATGCAGAGGAGGTGAAATAAAGTGTTTTGTTTGTGGAAAGGTCAGACAAAAATCTTGGGAATGTCCCGATAGAAAAAGGGATGGAGGAGGTGAAGCTCACATTTCAAAAGCGCAAAGGCAAAATGTTGAGGCAGAATATGTAGAAGGCGGAATGTCCTTAATGATGAGAAAAATTCTCTTGAAGCTAGAGAAGGAGGTGGAGAATCCAGTCCAAAGGAAAAAAAAAATTAGCACTGCTTGCAAGGCAAAGGATAGGGTATGCAAAGTGATTGTTGATAGTGGAAGCACAGATAATATAGTATCCACATAGATGGTGGAGAAGATGGAATTGGAGACATTTGCACATCCGAGCTCGTATAAAGTTTCGTGGTTGCAAAAAGGACATCAGGTAACTGACACTAAAAAATGTTTGATTGAATTTAAGATAGGGGGTTATAGATATCAGATGTTATGTGATGTTATTCCCATGGATTTATGTCATCTTTTGTTGGGGAGGACGTGAGAATATGACAAAAGTGTTATTCATGATGGGAGAAATAACACATATACCTTGGAAAAGAGTGGTAGGATGCATATGTTCCTACCAATTGAGGACATGAAGGCGAAAGCAGAAGCATGAAATACTATACTTCTCATTAGTGAGAAGAAACTTCTGGATGAAGTCAAGAAATATCAAGACATGTAGTTTGTTGTGGTGAGGAAACCTGAGTCATCTTGAACAATACCTCAATAGATGATCTACCTAAGGAAATTCAAAAACTACTAGAGAATTTTGTTGATATAGTGGTGGACGATTTGCCTTGTTCGTTGCCACCCATCAGAAGTATAAGCCATCATATTGACCTTATACCAGGAGCGATTTTTCCAAACAAAGAAGTGTACAAATTGACACCATAGGAGAATGAAGAAGCCACGAAGCAAGTCTGGGATTTTATGGACACGGGTTTGATTAGAGAAATATTGAGCCCATGCGTTGTGCCAACAGTGTTAAGTCCAAAGAAGTATGGGGGATGGAGGATATTTACAGAATGAAGGGCTATAAACAAAATCACAATCATATATAGATTTCCTTTACCCAAGATAGATGACTTGATGGATTACTTGAGTAGGGATTTTTTTTTTCAAAAATTGACCTGAAGAGAGGATATCACCATATTCGGATGAGGGAAGGTGATGAATGGAAGACAAAATTCAAGATGAATGAGGGGTTGTATGAATGTCTTGTTATGTTGTTTGGATTAACGAATGCACCAAGTACTTTTATGAGATTAATGAACAAAGTCTTGAAATATTTCATTGGGAAGTTTGTAATTGTGTATCTTGATGATATAATGATCTTCAGTAAGACTAAGGAAGAACATTTGAGACATTTAACTCTAGTGATGAGGAGCTTGTACCAAGAGAACCTACTGATAAATATGAAGAAGTGGTGTTTCATGAAGACATAACTCATTTATTTGGGTTTTGTGATATCCTCTAATGAGTTGAAGATGGATCCGGAAAAGTTAAAAGCAATAAAAGAATGGCCATTGCCAAGGAATGTCTTTGCAATCAAAATCTTTCATGGACTAGCCAGTTTTTACAGGAAGTTCATTAGAAATTTTAGTGGAATTTGTGCACCAATGATGGACACAGTCAAGAAGAGACATAAATATTTTCATTGGACAGAGGAAGCGTAGAAAATTTTCAAGTTGTTAAAGGAGAAGATAACTAGACATCCAGTTATGGTTTTGCCAGATTTTAGTAAGACATTTCAAGTCATATGTGACACAAGTGGATTCACGATTGGAGCAGTCTTGAGTCAAGACAATAGACCAATTGCATACTTTAGTGAGAAGCTGAATCGGAGCAAGATGAAATATTCCATGTATGATAAAGATTTTTATGCAGTCATACATGCATTGAAGAGATGGAGGAACTACCTGGCTCCAAAACAGTTTGTTTTGTATAGCGACAATCAAGCCTTACAGTTTATAACCAGACATGAGAAATTGAACCAGAAGCATGAAAAATGGAGTGAATTTATGAAGAACTTTACTTTCGTTATAAAGCACTTTTATGGAAATGCTAACAAGGTCGTTGATGCACTGAGAAAAAAATGTTTGATTCTGCAGGAGTTTCGAGTAAATACCTTGGGTTTGGATAACCCTAAGTACATGTACAAAGATGATTCAGTTTTCAAGGACGCTTACGAAGCATGTGAGAATCATGTTTTAAGAGACAGGAGCCAATGGATTGAATACTTGATTCAGGATGGACTGTTTTTTTAAAGGAAATCAGTTGTGTATCCCAAAGACCTCTATGAGAGAAAACATTCTGAAGGAAAAACATAGTGGGGGATTGTGTGGACATTTACGCCATGATAAAACATTTGTGCAACTAAACAACTTGTATCATTGG
This sequence comes from Picea sitchensis, assembly GCA_010110895.2. Taxonomy (NCBI): domain Eukaryota; kingdom Viridiplantae; phylum Streptophyta; class Pinopsida; order Pinales; family Pinaceae; genus Picea; species Picea sitchensis. The sequence goes on from SNQJ01S0094323.1 coordinate 19,411, forward strand.
CTAGGAATGAGGACAAATGTGTGGATATTTTTCAACAAATGTAGAATTTTCCAGCACAGAAAGGGGAAAAGACAGAATACAGGATTGTATCAAGCATTCCCAATACCAGAGAGGTCGTGGGATGTGATCAGCATGGATTTTGTGTTGGGAATGCCAGGAACAAAGAGAGGTTTTGATTCTATATTTGTGGTAGTCGATATATTCTAGAAAATGGCACATTTCATTCCATGTCAGAAAAGCAGTGACGCAACACACATTGCAAATCTATTTTTCAAAGAAGTTGTTCAACTTCATGGTTTACCCAAGAGTATTGTTTCAGACAAAGATACCTAATTTGTTGGTCATTTATGGATGACACTATGGAAGAAGATGGGAACGAATTTATATTTTAGCTTAACATATCACCCTCAGATGGATAGATAGAATGAGGTGGTAAACTGAAGTTTGTGTGACTTCTTGAGGAGTTTGGTTACTAAACATCACAATCAGTGGGATCAGATTCTACCGCAAGCAGAATTTTCATATAATGACTCATCTAACAAGAGCACAGGACATATTCCATTCCATATAATGTATAGAATGTAGCCAAGTGGAGTATCTAAGTTGAGATACATAGAGACGAGAAAGTTAAAGAGTGTTGGAGTGGAATATTTTGTAGCAGAAATGCAGGAGCGGTTGTAAAGTTCTCGCCAGGAATATAAGCGCAGATCAGATCAACACAAGAGAGAGCTTCAATTCCAAGTGGGAGATTTAGTCTTAGTGCACCTAAAAAAATAAAGGTTCCCAAGGGGAACATATAATAAAATGAAGATGAAAAAGATAGGGCCATGTAAGATTTTAAGAAAATTGGAGGCAAATTCTTATGAGATAGAATTGCCAGATGGTGTTGGAATATCGCCCATAGACAACGTAGAAGATCTGTATCCTTATAGATCAAATGAGGCAAGAGGATCATAGAACCAAGAGGAGATTAAATTGGTCAAACAAATTTCTGTAGCTGAAAAGTTGTAGATGTAAAAGATCATTGATCAAAGGGTTAGCAAGAAAACCCAGAGAAAGACATATCTTGAGTATTTAGTGAAGTGGAAAGGACACCCAATTGAGGATGTTAGTTGGGAAAGTGAAGAAGATATCCAAAAACATGGACAGACGATGTCGGAGCTCATGGACAGGAAATCATGAAATTTTCAGCTAGAGGACTATGATGCAGGAGCATGGCCAGCAAGCGCAAGTGGAGGACAACTGGATATACACCAGCGTGCATTTTGAAGATATTTTGAATTTCAAAATAAGTACCATTAATGTAGTAACTAGAAGGATGTAATTACTTTTAATGTTTTGGGGTTTGTAACACAGATCTTGAGCGTTGCTCTCATCTACCGGTTGTAGGCATTTATTGTAATTGAATGTAAAGTAGATGTAGTCTTTAATTCGATAGGAGGGAAAAAATCAATAATACTCCCTCACATGTATTGTGTCATTCTCATTGTAGTTGTAAGAGAGATAGAGAGCATTGGAGAGAAGAGAAGAACAAATATTGTAGAATTTGTATGAGCAGATAGTTGCTGCTATTGAACCCATGTACAAAAGCACTTGAATTAACATAAGAATGCTTTAATCCAACTTCATGGTGTACTGTGGTTTTTGTATGAATCTCTTCAATGGTATGTTTACGGTTTGTTTTCAGTCTCTGTTATGCATTTGTTTCAATGCTTTGTGAGTATATGTGATTTCATGTTGAATGTATGAAGTCT
>SNQJ01S0094323.1:25384-35849 GCA_010110895.2 Picea sitchensis
CAGATGAAGCATTTAGGCATCTAGTTGATCCAACTGGGAAGAAATCACAGCCCCCCCTAGTTCCGAAATTCATTAAAAAATTGGAAGCCATTCCAGAAATCGACCTTCCTGAAGATCAACCAATAAAACTCTCCCTAAACCTGGCTGAAAAGGGGTTGATCAAGCAGTTCATGGGGATCTGGCCCTCTGCGAGAACAACAGATGATTGGATACAAAGAAATTGGAGACCCTAGCTCAAAAACAGTGTAACCTGCTATGTTATGGGAAGGGGTTTCTTCATTTTTGAATTCATCTCGAAGGAAGAATGGGATTTAATATTCAGAAGCAGCCCATACTTCATGGGGACCCAAGGTCTTTACCTCAACAGGTGGATGCCTAATTTAGATCCCACAGTAGATGTTCCAAACGAGGTTCCAGTCTGGGTAAGGCTCCCCAACTTGTTGATCCATTGCTGGGACTACCTCTGCCTTCAGAAAATCGGGAATGGGCTAGGTAGATTAATTGAAATAGTAAATAATAAATCTCAATACACCTGTGCAAGAATCTGTGTCGAGGTAGATCTAGAAGTTGGGCTACCCAAAGCCATAAAACTCAAGGTGGGGACCTGGCACCACTATCAAAAGTTGGACTACGAACAATTCCCATTCAAATGCAGAAATTGTCATGAACATGGTCACTTCTAGTGAAACTGCCCAAAAGCCCAACCAGAAGATAAAGAAGAAGGAGAAGGATGGCAGAAGGTAAAAAAATGAAAAGTATCCATGAAGCCAACCGAGAAGAAAATAAAAGGACCCTAGGAGAAGCCTCAGCCCAAAAAACCCAAGGATGCAACATAAGAAGAACCATCCTCAACGAATAATCCTGAGGTAGGATAAATCCAAGAATCGACAGGTACTCAAGAAAAGGAACCAGGGGAAACCGTTGACCCACCTCAATCCATACAGATCACTAAGAAGAAGGATGTAGAATAAGAACACATAAGTCTAGGATCAAACACAGAGGAGGTCTCAGAAGACGAAGGAACCGAATCAAGCAACTCACAAGTCACACCTATAAAATCCAAGTTGGGAAGGAAGACCAAGAAAAGAGAGAGAGAGGAAAAAACCTACTTGGATGTTCTACAAGGATCTCAACAAATGCTCAAAGGAATGATAAACACCATATCTACCAAAAAGCAGGGCTCAAAACCAAATGGAGCCACACTCCCCCAAGGTAATTAATGAAATACATCTCCTAGAACTACAGAGGACTCAACAACAATTTGAAATTAGAATCCCTAAAAGACATTGTGAAAATGTATTCACCCAAAGTCCTCCTCATACAGTAGACAAAAATGGAGGACATAACCCTCCTCCATTCATGTAGAGGGGTATGGAAAAAATGCCAATCGAAAGCAATGAGTTCAGGAGGAGCTTTAGGATGGATAGCCACCTTCTGGGATGACTCCAAGTTTGAGATAACTTCTATAGAAAGAAACATGCATTGTCTCTTCACCAACCTGCTCCACAAAGTCTCAAGAAACCAAGTAAGTTTGTTTAATGTTTATGTTCCAGTCCTGTTTTCGGAAAAAAATCTTCCTGGGACTCCTTAAAATCCTTCCTTAGCTCGTAGAATCTAGACAATGTAATCATTGCAGGTGATCTGAATCTACCTCTCATTGTCGATGAAAAGAAAGGTGGCTCCCCAATTATAGATCTTGCAAGAGAATGGGCGGAGGACATCATTATAGACTGGGATCTAGAAGATATCAAGCCCACTTGGGGGAAGTTCACTTGGTCAAAAAAATGCTTGGGCCCAGGGCATATTGCTGCTCATCTGGACAGGTTCCTGATTCAATTCTCTTTCCTAACCTTTTCTCTCTCAGCCTCCTCCAAAATCCTACCTATCTATGCCTTTGACCACAAACCCATCCTTCTTGAGCTAACCTTAGATAAAAATCTCAGCCCTATCCCTTTTAGATTCAATCCCCTGTGGATCCAACAAGAGGACTTCCAGGATCTCCTCCCCACGGCTTGGAACATTTAGATCCATGACTCTCCTTTCTTCATTTGGGAAGAAAATCTAAGAGCTCTTAAAAAAGCATTGAAATGATGGGCCAAGTCTCTCAAATCTCCCTCCTCCCGAAGGACAGAAGTGCAGCGAGCCCTTGAGGCCCATCAACTCACCTTAGAGCTCTCCTATGTCACCAGCACAATGCTATCCAGAGAGGCTGACCTTCAAAAACAACTCCATAGATCTTGTAGATTGGAGGAGGAACATTGGAGGCAAAAATCCATAAGCTTGTCACTGCAAGCAGGTGACAAAAACATGAGCTACTTCCACAAGCAAGATAAAGCTCGAAATAATTTCAAATCAGTTAATGAAATACAGTACCAAGATCAAATGATTAAATATTTTAAAGGGATCAAGGAAGTTTCTCACTCCTTCTTCAAAGATCTGTACACTTCCTCGGAAGAAACTTTGCTAGACATAAAATCTTACCCCCTCGATCTGATTCCCGCACTCGTCCATGAAGCAAACAATAGGAAGTTGAATTCTCCGATCACTATGAAAGAAATCAAAAAATCCCTTGATCTAATGGAGGCAGACAAAGCTCCTAGTCCATATGGATTCACAGCAAGATTCTACAAGGATTGTTGGACCACCATCAAAGATGACTTGTTAAAAATGGTTCAGAAATCGCAGAATTGCACCAAGCTAGGCGGAAGTACCAATTCAGCGTTTCTAGCACTGATTATGAAAGATAAAGGTGCTCCTCATTTCAACAGATTCGGACCAATATCGCCCTACAGCACAGGATACAAAAGAATTACCAAAGTGATTGCAATGAGGCTTAAAAAAGTGTTGCCAACCATCATCCCAAAGAACCAAGGGGGGATTACCAAAGGTCGTTAGATACTGGATAATCTGGTGTTGGTTCAAGAAGCCATACACTTAGGCACTCATAGAAAAGAAAGATGAATGGTTATCAAGTTAGATCTTGCCAACGCCTTTGATAGAGTCAGACATCAGTATCTTTTCACAGTCATGGAGAAAATGGGCTTCTCACAAAAGTTCACAACTTGGGTGAAATCCTGCATTGCAGCTCCATGGATCACCCCTCTAGTGAATGGTCACTCAACGAAGTTTTTCCAAGCCTCAAGGGGGTTGAGACAAGGATTCCCCTTATCGCACCTTCTCTATGCCATCCAAGATTCGATGCTAAGCTTCCAATTAGGTAACTTTCAGCAGAATCAAACCCTTTCAAGCCTCAGAATAGTCCATAATGTTGAAGACATTAACCATGCTCAATTTTCTAATGACACATTGCTTCTGGGAGGAGCAAGAATGAATACTGCAAGGAATTTCAAACATCAGTTAGATATTTATAAAGAAATCTCAGGCAGTAAGATAAACTATCAAAAAAGCATGATCTATGTATGGAACTGTTCCACCAGAGAGACTGTTGCACTTGCCAAAATCTTTGACATGGAAGGAATGATAGACTATGACTCCTTCAAATACCTGGGAATCCCCATCTTCAAAAATAACTCCAAAGTCTCTCATTGGATGTCGATTCTGGACAAAATGAAAATCAGAATCCAATATTGGGGAGCCAACTCGCTAAATATAGCAGAAAAGGTGGTGCTTATGAAATCAGTTCTAATCAGTCTTTCCATATACCAAAATTCCATTATGTTGGCCCCTAAATCTTTCATCAACAAGATGGAAGGGATGTTGAGAAGATTCCTCTAGTAAGGTGGGAAGAAAAATGAGTGAAAGTTGCACTTAGTGAGTTGGGACAAAGTAAAAAAACCTCTCCTGGAAAGAGGTCTTTGAATCCACGACTTAGCCAACCAAAACTCAGCTCTTGGCTCCAATATTCTGTGGAATATAGTTTATGGGAAACTCTCATGGAGTAAAAGAGTGTTGTGGAAGAAATATTTCCAAGGGCAGTGAACTAGATGCTTAGATCTGCCTCCGAGAGTGCTAAAAGGATCCCCCACTTTCATGTTGTGTATTAGAGTCCTGTACTCCTTTAAATATAGGTTGTATTAGATCCCAGGCAATGGTAAATCCATAAGCATCTGGAAGGATCAGATCCTTGGAGACCCTCCCCTGAATTAGAATGGGGAGAAGGAAAATATTAAAAATTGGATGCAGACAAGAAACCTTCACACCCTTTGGGACATTTCCAGATGGGGAAACAATGAAGAGAGAGGATGGGAATCTTGGGATCCAGGTGGTTATCTTAAAAATCTAGAAGTTGAAGCCAGGAAACTCATTGAGAAACTCCAAGGGAAGTCACCTCTAAAATATTTGGCCAAAGATAAAAGAGGTTGGGGCGCTACCTCTAGCAGGTACTCCACAACATAATGGTATCATACTCTCCAAGCGATCCCCTCTGCCCAACCATACCCCTCTCAATGGAAATCCCTATGGAATTATGCTTCCATACCAAAGGTTGATTTCTTATTCTGGACGTTAGCCCACAGAAGCGTGATAACTTGTGATAATCTAAGGAAGATGGGTTTGGAAGGCCCATCTATATTCCCTTTGTACTTGGTTGAAGAGGAAAATGTTGACCATTTGTTCCTCCTCTTCCCTTTTGCAAAAGAAACCTAGAGCGAAGTCCTGAAGATGAACCAGGACAGTTTCAATATGCATGTTACCACTCAAGAGATGCTAAAACATTGGGCCACTTATGCTTCATTCTTCCTCACCAAAAAAGAGCTTCTAAAGACTTCTTGGATGTGGATGCCAAGATTCACTTGCTGTAAAATATGGCTTGAGAGGAACAACAATTTTTTTAGAAATGAAAGCCATAGCCCTCTCAGGGTAGCAATAAAAGCCAGAGTCTTGATGAGTGAAGCTCTAGAAACTAAAATAAACCTCCACAATTCTAGAGCTCTCGATGTTGAAGAATACCAGTGGTTGCAATCTCTTGTCCCAAACCTCTAGCAAAGGGCAACTCCCATCTCCCCTCCATCCGCAGAGTGGGAAATCCAATTGGACAAGAAAGACGTCATCAATTGGAGGTCATCCTTGGAATACCACTGCCTCTTCTTTGATGGAGCTTCCAAAGGGAACCCAGGAGAAGCTGGCGGAGCAGGGGTGCTATTGAGCCCAGTTGGAGATCTGACCCTGAGCTATCCCTGGGGTCTAGGCGAGGATACCAATAATAGAGCAGAAGCTCTTTCTCTCTGGCAGGGCCTAATGCTGGCTCGAAGAAAAAATATCAGGTCTTTGGAGACTCAAGGGTCACTTTGCAAGAAGTGATCTCCAAAAAGAATCTGTCATAGGTCCACCTTACCTATCTGCTCACTAAAATTAAGATGTTGGTCTCCAAGTTTCAAAAAAATCTCTTCTTCCAGGTATTAAGGGGGCTAAATGCTTTGGTTGACTTGGAAGCCAACAATGGTACGCTTCTGAGCAGAAGTATCCTCTCTGTTGATGGCTCCATTTCTTTTTGCAATATTCCTTAAGGCTGGCAGAGGCGCTAGAAGTTTTACCCAATGACTTTCTTGTGAATTCGAGATCCCACCCCCAATAACGGAATCAAATATTTTGCCATATCTTACGAATCTCAAGGCCCTGACTTGGCAGAGGCCCCGATAAATTGGCTCCAAGTCTCATCACATTGACAACAGTAGCAAAGATCATTCCTCTTAGAATCGACATAACTCTCGTGACCACCCTATCATCATGGATAACAAGAGGCACATATCACGCTCTTCTCTCTGCAGCAAATTGAAGCTGTGTCTAAGGATAAGCGATTATCTCCAAGCCTCAAGTCAGGACTTCATGGCTTCAAGCTCCAAGCCAAATCCATCGTTGGAGGAGCGACTGAAAGACTTGCAGTCCAAAATGACCAAGATTAAGAAGCTCATCAAACAACAAGTCCGTTCTGAAGACAAAGTGAAGAATCTCGCCAGATCCCAGGTGCTGACCAAACAAGACAATGACTAAGCAACAACATCCCCTCCATCTCATCGCCACCTTTCTTGTTGTATTCTGGTTACATACAATCTATTTCCTTCCTTATAGTTTGTTTCTAACCAGAATGTCCATAAACTAGATTGTTGTTTTATTTCCTAGTTCCAAGAACTCTATCAAAAAATGTCTCAATAAGACAAAGATTTTTATTGTCACAGCACCCGACAACTGCTTTGTCAGTTCTTAATACCAAAAACATAACTGTTATTGTCTAAAAAAAAAGAAAAACATATTAATTGTTTGATACATTAACGTATCAATTAATTTATACATTAGTAAATTACTAATTAATAAAATGCTAAGATGTTATTACACTAATAATGTAAATTAATTATTAAATTAATACAAATATTATACTAATATATTAATGTAATATATAATAATAATGTATAAAATAAAATATTCATTTACATTAGTGTATAATGTAATAAAATAATAATACATTGCATACATCAATAAATACAATAAATTATTAAAATATTAATACACTAATAAAGTAATACATTAATAAAGTAGTAATACAATGACCTTAACCTTAATGTATTTAATAATTCATTATTAAAACATAAATTAAAGTACTAATTTGTATTAATGTATAATGTAACATATTAAATTATTAATACAATGATAATATATTAATACWTTACACATTGACAATTGATTGGTACAATCATTAATGTATTAATACAATGTATAAACAAAAGTATTAACTTACATTAATGTATGAAGTAACATATTAATTGTTTGATACATTAATGTATCAATTAATTTATACATTAGTACATTATTAATTAATAAAATGCTAAAATATTTTTACACTAATAACGTAAAATATTAACAATATATGAAACAAATAGATAAATAAATGAAATGCACTAACAAATACATTACTACAATACAAATACATTAATAAAATAGTGTTACATTGAACTTAATGTATTTAGTAAAACATGATTAAGGTATTAATACAAAAATGTATAATTTCAAATATTAAAGTATTAATAGATAAAAACATTATTAATTAATATATTGCTAAAATATTAATACACTAATAATGAAATACATTTTTAAAACAATAATATATTAATAAATACATTATTAAAATATTATTACATTAGTACATTTATTGAAAATTACTATGCTCGTTATGGTTGACTATAACCATGATTTCTTATGGTCATGTCTATGAATGACATTAACATATCAATGTGTACTATAACGTATTCATTTAAATATTTAATACATTAATATATTTTTATAAATACATTACTAAAGTATGAATACACTAATAAAATAATACATTAATAATAGTAGTAATACATAAATAAAGTATCAATACATTATTACATTAATGTAATGTATAAATTAAAGTATTAATTTACAATGATGATTAATGTAATGTAATAATTAATTGATATATTAATAATGTAACTTATTAATTAATTAATACATTTATACAATATTAATTAATACATTGTTAAACTATTAATACATTAATAATACATTATTGCAATAATAAAAATGATATACATTTCATACCTATAATATGTATTAAATGCATTAATAAATACATTATTAAAGTATTAATATAGTAAAACATTGATAAAGTAATAATATATTGACCTTAATGATGTTAATGTATAATGTAAATTATTAAAAAAAATTATGGCCAGGGGAATCGACAATGGCGGTAGTATCGTACTTGCGTGACACGGGGTCGAATCCTGTCGGCTTAACCCCTAGGGAGAATCACATAACCTGTAAGCACGCCTACGAATAAATCGAGGTTTGAACTCGTGACCTACGTAATAGCATGAAGGCCTTAACACTACGTTTGTTGGCCACTAGACCAAACCCCTACAGACAATGTAAAATATTAAATTATTAATACATTAATAATACACTATTAAAGTAATAATACATTATTAAAGTACTAATAATTTAATAAATACATTATTAAATTAGTAATACAGTAATAATACATTACTAAAGTATTAATATTTTAATACATTAATTGACCATGACCATGGTTGACTATGGTTGACCATGACTGCAGTTGATTATGGTTGACTGAGGTTTATTATTGTTAACCATGCCCAAGGTTGACATCATGTTTTATATTGTCACATTGCGATGTCGGGGAATGGTCGTCTCATTGCAATGTTGGGCGATGTTTTTCACATTGTGGCATAAGGTTTTGTACATAACGTTGTAATAATGGGTTATGTTTGTCACATTGTGACATTTGAAAAATTTTCTCACATTATGATGTTAGGTTATTTCTGTCACATTGCGACGAGGAGGCAATGTTAATCGCTATGGGTTGATGAGGTTATATTCGTCACATAGAGACAATAAAAAATGTTTGTGGCATTGCAATGATGGGGATATTTTGTTAATTTGTGACCATAGGTAAAGGTTCATTGCATTGTGATGTTCATATATGTTCATCACATTGTGATGGTAGGAAATGTTTGACACATTGTGATGTAGATACCATGTTTATTATGGCTAACCATGTTGGACCATGCTGATTATGCTTAACCATGGTTTACTGTCGCATTGTAATGTTGATAATGTTTTCTTCATTAGATTGCAACATCAAGTTTGTTTCGTCACATCACATCATAAGGCACTATCGTATTGCAATGTCAATCAAATTTTCCTCGTTAAATTGCAACATAATTTTTTTTTCGTAACATGACATCATAAGGTTATGGTCATCACATTGGAAGGTAGGGTTTTTGTTTAGCACATTATGACATTGGAATAGGTTTTTCACATTTTGAAAGTGCGTTATATTTGTCACATTATGACGTCACGGAATGGTCATCTCACTGCAATGTTGGGCGATGTTTTTCACATTGCAGCATAAGGTTTTGTACATAACAATGCGACAATGGGTTATGTTTTTCACATTGCGACATTTGGAAATGTTTATCACATTATGATGTTAGGCTATTTTTGTCACATTGCGACGAGGAGGCTATGTTAATCACATTGGGTTGATGTGGTTATATTCTTCATAGAGTGATAATATGAAATGTTTGTGACATTGCGACAATGGGTATAGTTTGTTGAATTGTCATGATAGGGCAATGATCGCCGCATTGTGACATTCGCATATGTTCGTCACATTGCAACGTTAGAAATTCTTTGACACATTACGACATTGAGACCATGTTTATTATGGATAACCATATTGGACCATGTTTATTGTGGTCAGCCATGGTTTATTGTCGCATTTCAATGTTGATAAGGTTTTCTTCTTTATATTGTCATTTCAAGTTTTGTTCAACACATCACATCATAATGTTATGGTCATCACATTGCAACATAGTGTTTTATCTTATCACACTATGGAATTAGAATAGGTTTATCACATTTTTATAGTGGGTTATGTTTTTCATATTGTGACATTTAGAAATGTTTCTCACATTATGACATCAGGATATTTGTGTGGCATTGCGACGAGGAGGCATATGTTTGTCATGTTGTGACATTTAGAAATTTTTCTAACATTATGACGTTCGGATATGTGTCACATCACATTGTGACAATAATAATTTTTTGTCACTTTGCGACAACAAAGCTATGTTTGTCACATTCTGGAAATAGGGCTAGGTTCATAACATTGCGATCATACTATGTTTGTCAAAATGTGACAATGATGATGACGCTATGATGGGTATACGTTCATCACATTGTGAAAGTAGGGCTATGATGGTCACATTGCAACATTACTATGTTCCTCATATTACAACTTTCGACTTTGATTTTCATATTACAACAATGTTTGTCACATGACAAGGTTGGTTCATGTTCCACACATTATGGAAATAATTTTTTCTCCATGTTTTTTATGAAAATATAACAAAGTGTTCCATTTTTCACAAAGATAGGAACTTTGAACTGATGTTATGTATTACATAGAAAGAAACTTAGAATCATATTTGTTCTAAGGACATTGATAAAACATCATATTTAAATTAACAGATGATTATTTTTACTTGTTCTAAATAAGTCTCCCACCCATACAAAACTTTCATTAAATTCCACATAAACACACACATATAGAACTTTTATTAAAAACCATATACTAAAAAGAATAAATTTCGCACACCCATTAAACTATATTTTTAAATCATTAAAACAGTAACCCTAATAACCATTTGACCTTTGTATATTATTAATACGGTATTGTTAACATGGTTAATTATTAATATTAATTAATAATTATCATACAAGGGGTATATATGTATAATATACATACATATGCTTAAAGCACCCTTTGTATAATATAACTAATTATGTGTATTCATAATAAATAATAGTATAGTTAACTATTATTATTATTTAATAATTAATAATTAATAATGTATCATGTATAATAACAACAAAGTATTCATAATACTTTATTAAAAATATTTGTAATGTCTATAATTTTTACTATTAATAGTTATTATTATTATTATTACCTAATAATAAT
>SNQJ01S0094325.1:8624-18695 GCA_010110895.2 Picea sitchensis
GTGTGAACAATGGATCCCATTGAAACTCTCATCACCTTGGTCGTGGTGGATGCAGTGAAAGTGTTCTCTTTCATTTTAGTTCACATGAGAACAGATTAGAAATTTCCAAGATTCACTTGTGCCAACAACATTTGAACAATAATAGAGATCCAAGAGTGGGAAAAATCTCGAGTTCAAGCTATCCTTATCTCGATATATTCAAAACTGGAAGTCCCCAAAGTAGAAGTGTGGACATAAAGAAGTGCAAGAGGTTTTGACACCCATGTGAATGGATCCCATGAAGAAGATATCCTTTGTCCCTGAGGAGTATCAATCTATCGTTTGAGTGTGATTGGGAACTAGCTTTTACCATACATATACATCTTTAGTTGCACCAATAATCACTACAACTAATGAAAGAATGGTTGCAATAGTGCAAGCCAACAAACCATATTTTTCTGTATAATCTTATTTGATACATAAGAGAAGAAATGTTCCCACATACCAAGGAATTGACACTTATTCCATTTCACGTGTCTTGCACTATAGTTTTTCAAGATTTCATGATTCACCTGTGAAAACCTAACATAATTGTTAAAGAAATATTTGAAGAAGCATAATGGGAGAAGATTGGATTGACTAAGAGAAGATTGAACTTTTGGTTGTGTTGCATTGATGAAATTATGATCACCGTGGGAATATAGTCCATCCCCATCTCCTTCTAGTCTATCCATGAACAAGACAACTAGCTTTGTGTCATTGGAGATCAACTCTTATGAACATTTTAACTCTAGAATCAAGGTGTACTTGCAAGTTTAATTGTATTTTTTGAAATTAAGCTACATTATAAATGGGTGCATTTTCGGTAGAAGACGACATCCTTCATTTGTTGAGTCTGTATATTTGAGTTTTCATTGTAGATTTTGATTGAGAAAGGGTGGAGTTGCAAGAAACCCTTGAGTTCTATTTCTGTCTTTAAAATGGCTCGTGTTAAGGAACTATTAGAATTACTGAACACTCTAATACTCTCTTCTGTGGACAATACAATCACCACTAACAAAACAACKTTGTAGTCTGTTATAACATACTTGCAATTTTCGCAAGCCAAAACATTACTACTTTAAAATCGGAATTGACTTCTTCATGATGCACTTTAATGAAAGAATCTTCAAAAACATTTTGAACTAGTCCTTGTTTATAACCCTCTTTTCGAAGATGATAAAGATGATGATTCCTATTCAGAACAACAACCAACACATGAGAAACTTAGTGATAAATCTTCATATTTGAATGCACATGAATATCACCTTCCTCTTTCCAATCCAATCATCAAACCTTGGGAATAAATCATCAACAACAAGCACAAAACTAGTATCATATATGAAAAGGATGTCACATTTCATTTTCCTAATTACACCAAACCGATCCAATTCTAGAGTGTTGGATTGCTGCAAGAAAGTTCATATTCACCTGCTCCAATTCGAGAGTAGATTCTGATATACCAATATTGTCAGCGAGTTGGCCACATGGAATATCGATGTTTCAATCTTCATCCTTGTGAGAATTGTGGAAAACACAACCATCCTTCAAAAAAAGTTCTTATAGCAAGAAATAGGTAAGAGTAAAGAACCACTAAGGGTGTATGACTTCTTGGCGATGGTCACCAATAGTCAAGAAGATATCTCAATCATACTGTAGAATTCATTCTCGAGTATTGATGTATCTTGCAGTGAAATTATTTACATCTTCTCATATTTCACCTGAAAGGGGGAAAACATCAACAATTGACAACCATGCTTCAAATTTCAAAGTCTTAGCAATCAAGTAGTAACAAACAAGTGTGATTCATTTGTGGTTTTCCTTAGATCACCATTTAGTAGAAGAAGTATAGCTTCTGCTAGAAAATGATTTGTGGTTTTCCTTAAACCTTCACTTGGTATAATACTTTGAACTTATACTACATAAAAATTTATGGTCATGTTTAAACCAACATTTGAGAGCACTTCCAATTAATAGAAGACATAAAATTCCAACTTCTAGCTAACTTAGGAATTAGTCCAGGAACGATTGGGCCTAGATCCAATTTCCAAAGTTTGTGGTCCTCCATAAACCACCACATTGGTTTATGGTCTTCCTTAAACCACCATCACATTTAATATAAGGCATCAACTTCTACTAGCCATTCGGTTTGTGGTCATCCCAAAACCACCAGATTCAGAGAGAACATTCAGCCATTGGTAGTTGTCCACTTCCAAATTTCAGCTGCACACTTCCAGAATTCATATCTATTCTTAGACTCATATACACCCCTTCAGATAAAGGGGGTTAATGTTGGAAACGTAATCTGTTTAGGTTTACTCGAAGAAGGAATATGAATCGTCACAAGACGTAACCATTGTAGGGAGTCCAAGAGACATCTTGGAATACAAATTGAAATGTCAACATCATTGTATTTATACATGTATCATATTGATGAATAAGATGCACTTCACGCTTATATTTAATCTTGTGTGTCCAACAATTTATATAATGAAAGAACTAGTTCATATTAAATATGTAAAAGCATTGGTGTGCATATTATCTTGTGTGCCATAGTTTCTTGTAACAATAACAATAAACAAACAATAGCAGTGATAGTATCATTGAAGGAAGTGGTGCTTTTTTTGTTTTTAGAATAATCCATAGACACGGGACTTATAGTCTACTTGCTTCACCAACACAGATCCTCTACGAAGTTTGTTTCTATTTTCTCTCTCAGTCTTGTACAAAGAGGTCTTTCTTTAGAAAGGATACATGACCTCTATTCCTTTGTTCTGTACAAAGAATTGTTTTCTTTTGATGGATGTAATGCTTGTTTTTAGGAGTAACTTACATGCCAACAACAAAAAAATTTCTATGTTCAGTATCCTTTATCATGCATGTGAGGATGGTATGTAGGTTTCCTCCATGGCTTGAATTTGTAGTTGTCTTATGTACAGACCTCCATCATATGAATGGATACAAGGTATCTATATGTTGAGTGTAGCCTAAAACAATGACTAACTAACAATTCCAATCAATAAATCCACCATTGTTTAGTTATTAATGCAATTGATTGAAAACACCGAAAGGAATATTTTAGATCTGGTTCACTACTCTATTTGTGGATAGGTAGGACAAATTATAGCCACTAGTGCCACTACACTCCGTCTACTATTTGTATGGGTGCCTTTCGGGGATTACCCTTGTTCTCAACTCAATATGGACTCTACCAACATTATAAGAAAGGATGAATGATGATCACTATTCCTGGCCTTTGGGCTATTCAACCTACTTGCTACTTGCTACAAGCACCGAGTTTTGTGCCAAACTTAACAATGCATCCACTCTACAAGAACCTTTGAATGATAGAAATGCCTAAAAGAATGTTTTGCTAATAAAAAATACTTGGAGATAACATCCACAGAGTGAAATAAGAATTTATTATGGTTCATGTGTAACAGGTAAGCATATATTATTATTTATTTATCATATCTTGAATTGCTAAGTTGTAACCAAAGCAATAATATTTGACATTGAAGAAAATATGCTCAAGGTTGAAGGCTCAAACTTGATTGGTTTTCTCTTAGTATCATCCAAACTTCAACTCTCTTCTTAGACTCATATACACTACTTCATATAGGGGGGTAATGTTGGAAACATAATCTGTTTAGGGTTACTCGAAGAAGGAATATGAAATGTCACAAGACGTAACCATTGTAGGGATTCCAAGAGACATCTTGGAATACAAATCGAAATGTCAACATCATTGTATTTATACATGTATCATATTGATGAATAAGATTCACTTCACACTTTTCTTTAATCTCGTGTGTCCAACAATTTATATAATGAAAGAACTAGTGCATATTAAATATGTAAAAACATCGATGTGCATATTATCTTCTGTGCGATAGCTTCTTGTAACAATAACAATAAACAAACAATAGTAGTGATAGTATCATTGAAGGAAGTGGTGCTTTTGCTATTTTTACGATAATTCATAGACAAGGGACTTATAGTCTACTTGCTTCACCAACACAGATAAAAAAATACTTGGAGATAACACCCATGGAGTGAAATGAGAATTTATTATGGTTCACGTGTGGAAGGTGCACATATATTATTATTTATTTATCATATCTTTAATTGATAAGTTGTAACGAAAGAAATAATATTTGACACTGAAGAAAACATGCTCAAGGTTGAAGGATCAAACTTGATTGGTTTTTTGTTAGTATCATCGCATATTTTGAGGATACGTTGATACTACACAAAAATGAGTTAAAGAATCAACCAAAGTGAACCATGGGTGACTCTCTCAAGATTGATTTAGTAATCTGCTCCATAGAGCATTAGAGATAATTTTGAGGATGTAAATTTCTCTCAAAATGTAGAAACCTTAGCAAATCTTACTAATCCTTAATATGAAAACTATAAAATGTTTGGCGATAGTTTTGTAAAAATATTCAAATTTCTAAGGAGTTTATATAGCTTATATAAAATTTGGGCTACTTTTAAGGTAAATTAATTTTTTTCTATAAAATTTGGGCGAAACATTTTTAGAAAAAGTGGAAATTAGCGAATTTGTTTTGGGAAAAAACATGGAAAATTATCCCATGGGTGAAATTTGGCCCCTAAAATTTTCCCTGTAGAACATTCTTATTTATACCCAATTCCAACAACAATTTAATTAAACTCCACAAGGTTTTATTTTTTACAGGGATCTCCTGCAACAAGTCTCACTATAGCATGCACCTAGGCTTTCAATGACATAGGTGGCCTTTTTTATGGTGGAAGGGTCAACTACAAAGACTAGTAACAAATAAGTATTGAATTCATTAACATAAAATAGTGATCCATTCACAACAAATTGTGTCTTTTCTTTCAACCATACTCAACCAATCATACTAACTCTTACTTTCATTTCCCAATTCCAATGGTTTATAGAAACTGTAGAAAATGATGAGTATGAGGATGATCTCAAATTGTATTGATGATATGCACACCAAAATCAATTGAATGGGTGATCGATGAAATTAAAAAAAAAAATAAGAGAAAGGGAATCTCAGTAGACAATTATATAGATTAGCATTTGCATATATTGCTAGGAAATAAAACAAGTCGACCAAGGGAATGAGTAGTTGACCCACCAGGTGAAAATGACCTATGTGTGGGTTCATCAAGCCATCAGGGACAACATACTATGGAGAAATAAATTCAATTTCTTGGTCAATTGTATTAAAAAATCATAGGAATAAAAAAAAGAATAACTAGATTTAGAAACAAACTAAATTATTGCAACAACTCAATAATACTAGCCATTGATCTTAGAATTCGAAGGGAATTCGATGGTGGACATTCTGTATATGTTGACATAAGGAAGAAAACATTTTTTATTCTAATCTTTCATGTACAATCCCGGGTTTAACAATGTAATGTAAATATGATGTATGGTTGTGCGCCCAGATATGTAATATATAAACATTGTACATCAAAAATAATAAAATAAATGTAATTCCAACTACAAATTAACATGGAGGCAGTAATGGGGGATAAGCTTCCACAAGAGAGGGGGGTCCAAGGGGTCCAAGTGCAATTATTCATGGGTATTAATCCAACCCACTTTCCTAAAATTATTATTGTGTATGAACCTTCTAATTTCCTTTTGAGTGTATCAAATCTCCAATCATTAAACACATGTAAGAGAGTGGGTGTGAAAAATCACTTTACATAGTTATTGAGAGCATGGGATTAAGTAAAATCAACATTGGGGGATGTGAGAGTCAACATTCATGGATAAAAGGGAAACTCTAATGGGTATTGTGAACAGTTTTTACATGTAGTTTTTGGAGCAACAAGAAAAGGGGAGATTGTTGGAGATTAAAGGTAACCATAGTGGGCATGTGTGGTAGCTTGTTTTAGTTGTACATCCATTAAGAAGAAAGTTTTTTGGCCTATAAAGTGATATTCTATGTAAGATATTACCCTAGAAGCATGTGAGATTGTTGTTGTGAGATTTTCCTATTGCAACTGGCATCCATAGAGTCCCCAACAAGAGAGATTTCTAGCCAACCTGTGCTGGAGTACTAGAGGGAAGTGGGAAGGCTTGAGGGACTATGTGCAGTGAAAGGGGTTCCCATTCCTTAGGTTATGTAAGTTGAGGGGAAGAGAGATGGTGGATTGGGATAGTTGTAAGAAAACCAACTTACTATGGGATTGCATTGGGTTATGAGGGACACCCTTTCTTGTGGATTCATAGCCCCAGCTTGGGGGTGATTTGTTTATGATATTTAGAGAAACAAATATATGGTTGGGAGGAACATCCTTCCTCTGCAATCGGTTACACATACGTGGATAAAATATAAGTGCTTTTATCTCTATTTCACTGTTTTAACTATGAGTTTCTATTTGCTACATGTATACTCTAAATTTGAGCAATTATATGTTTCTATGTGAATGAAAAATTTAGTTGAACTCATGTTTTGACAGTGATGTTATATGCATAGGTGTTTTTATCATCACTGCATGCATTTTTATTTAGTGGTATCATGAAATTATTGTTGGGTTATGTAGTGGAGGCACTACATATCAAATGAAATTTGAAACTCATCATGGTAACCCATTAACAGAACTAAGAGCATCCCATTAAACATAGGTAAGATAAACAATAATATCATGCATAGAATTTGCACAAAAATGAAATCAAACACAATTTGGATAGATATATTCTTACCCTAGAAACCCAAATGGGAAAACGAGATTCAAATGGGGGCTCAATGTTTCATTTTGGAAATCTCTAGTTACAATGCTTTCATAACTCTTTATGCCTCTTCCTCTCTTGGCCAAAACGCGTTTTGAGAGTGAAACTATAAGAGGAAACATGGAGATTTAGGGTACTGGGAAGGCCAATAGGATAATATTTTGTTTCCCATTCCTTAGCCTAGTCTCTCATATATTATTTTTTCTTTTCATTTAATTCACTATTTTTTTTTCTTTAGTCTTATTCATTTTTTTACATTTGCATTTTTTCCATAGTTTGTCCACCCTTCATAAATTGTCAAATTGGTTTGTATGTACTAAGTCTTACAACCATTCAAGAGTTCAGATCCATTTTGGATCATCGAATCACTAGTTCTCTTATCACATTTTTCTCACACAAACGTATAATACTCATTTAAACGCACTGGTGTGTAATTTGTTATGAACCACACTTTTTATTTCAAATGAATACAATGCAGCAATATGTTTTAGTGCCAAAATTTTCTATGTTGTAGGAATACACTTTTTTTTAATTTATTTTTATATTAAATGTTAATTAATCACCAAAAAATTAGTTATTTTTAATTCTAACAATTATTTTTGTATTTTATTATTGTGTTTGGATATACTCATTGCATTAATGTGTTGTATCATTTAAACAAATATACCAACTAATTACACCTTTGTTAATTGTAACAATTTAAATCATCCATATATTTAATCAACAACATAACATTTTATGATAATGGACAATGCAATAGAATAAAAAATTAATTTGATTATACACAATAAGAGACTCCTCATTATACAAAATGGGACAATGTAAAGGTCCATGATATTCAAAATGTCAATAAATAATTGTAACAACTATTGGTAACATGCAATCATCCAATTGGGACAATACGTCCACATTAAACAACATGTTTTATTTTCACATACAAAAATTCCAAAATATATAGCTTGTAACATTTAATTTTGATGATCATCATTCATCACTCAAACTACTATTGCTAGAGATAATTTCATGTCTCATTTCTTCATCACTTTCAAAAGAATAATTGTACTTGGGTTACTTGGAATGTTTTGTTCATTGGCTTGAAGTTGACATTGCACCCCTCCATGTTCCCTATACAAACACATAAATAAATTGTAATTGAGTATATCTACATTTGCAGAATATATACATGATACTTGTGTAAATAAAAAATCATACCATAGCAACAATTGCTTCATAAACTATACATATTCTTTTGAAACCATTTTTTATGTCATCTCTCAAGTTTTCTTCTATTGGCTCCACTCCTTAATTTGTTTTCTTTAAGTTTTATACACTGTGACAAAGCATGCACATAATTATAGGTTTCAAAGTTTTCTAATTAATTATAAAATAAGGAAGGTAAAATGACATAACTACTTATAAATTGTTCATTTAATGCTTGATACTCCTACATATACTCACAATCCATACTTAATATGTAACATCCCCATTATAATCCCTAGTTTGAATAATGATTATGTAGATATAATATGTGGCTACAAGCAATGTTGTAATATGTGAATTGTATTTCAATGTTTTAATAATAAAATGTGATGCCAACTTCTAAGGGGACAGAAACAAGAGATGGGGGATGAATTAATCCACAAGAGAGGGGAGTGTTTAGGATAATGGCCAAGAGTGCTCCAAGGGGGGATTACCCATGTTTATGGATTTAACCTGTTTTCCTAAATATGCTATTATATGTGAACCTTCACATTTCTGATTGAGTGTTTCCAAAGCCAATCATTGAATACATGTAAGCGGGTGGGTGTGAGTGGTCACATCTTGAAGTTATTGGGCACATGGCGGTTGAGTACAATCAACTTGGGGAAGAGTGTGAGTCAAGAAAGAAAAGAAAAAAAGAGGATTTTTGTATAGGTTGAGAGAGAAGTAACATGAGTGGGAGCATTTTGGGAAGTTAGTCAAGTTTGGGCATGGAAAGAGAGTTTGGAGTGGGTGCGGCCATAGGAGGGAAAATTCTCAAGTGTAATTGGAGCAAATTGGAGCTATAGAACTGAGGAGATTGGTTGTTAGGCCGAAAGAGTGAACTCCTGCATGAGTTTCACTGAAACAACAAGTGTTGTTGTTGGTTTGCTAATAGTTTTCTTAGCAGTAGTTTCCCTTGAGTTCTTAGCTGAGAGATTTCTAGCTACCTATGCCAGAGAGAACTTGATAAACAAATGGTACATTCCTTAGGTTAAACCTGATAAATGGATGGTACATCCCTTGGGTTATCCTTGATAAATGAATGGTGCATTCCTTGGGTTGGGCATGTCAATAGGAAGAGAGATGGTGGAAAAGTCAGGATAGTTGTAGGAGAATATCAGTTGGGTTGAGAGATTTATGAGTGGACTGTGAGAGACCAGCCTCTTTTTTGGATTTATAGCCTTAGCTCAGGGGTGTCTGGTTGTTGAAATTTTAAACAATCAGTCTATGGTTGGGTGGAACGTCCATCCCAAGTAGTTGGTTTCACGATTCTTGTTTAAGATAAGTGTTTTATCTTGTACTGAGTTATTTGCATGTGTTATTGATGTGCATGAAGTCTACATGCATAAGAATGACTTATATGCTGCTGTAATGAATGTTTTAGTTCTATCTCATGTTGATTATTATCATGCTTCATATGCATAAGTTTTATGGTTATTACTGTAGCTAAATCTGTTATAAATTGCAGCTGTAGGATATGGGAAAAAAATAACAACAAAAGAATGGATTTAATTAGCAGACATTTCTTGTTATATGTATTATGCATGTATTTTTTCCTAGATGGATGTTACGGAGCTGATAAAGAGAATTTTTTACATGACGTGACCCAACGTTTGTGGCTAGGTACGTTACAAAGTGGTATAAGAGCCCAATTTTTCAACACTGAGCCTGCATGGTCCATTTAGTAGAGCACATAAGTGAAATTATAGAGTTGGAAAGACAATTGTATGACAGAGGGAGAGTTCATTTTCAAATTGTTTGATAATTTTTACAATGTTCTGTAGTGAAATTGGATGAAATTGAGCAAAAGCCCCAAGTTCCTGTAACGAAATAATGACAATTTAGAAGTGAAAGAGTCGAATTTGAAAAGAAGGAAACAAATGTGTATGTGGCTTGATTTGGTTGTATTGATATTAGTCACATATCTCTATTGACGACCCAAGAAGGAGTTTCATTTTTTGGGTGAATTTGAGCATTTTTGGAATTTTGGAAAATAGTTGAAATTGGAAAAATTTCAGTATTTTTTTGTACATTGATGTTAGCATGATGTGTGTGTTGGGGGGGGGGGG
>SNQJ01S0094325.1:18736-30218 GCA_010110895.2 Picea sitchensis
AGATGACGTAGAATAAGGTGACATGTACTTCCATGGTGGCAGGTAGACAAATTCATGAAGTTGGAAAAATGGATAAGTGTTGGGACTTATTATGAGTCTGTGAGTTCGTGAGTCCGCAAAGCTAGAAAACAAATGCAGCTAAGTGTTGGACTTATTATGAGTCTGTGAGTCCGTGAGTCCGAAAATTTATAAAAATGGTTAAGTTTTGGGACTTATTATGAGTCCATGAGTCCGCAAAGTTAGAAAAAATATGTCTAAGAGTTGGACTTATTATGAGTCCGTGAGTCTGTGAGCCCGCGAGTCCATGAGTCTATGAGTCCACGAGTCCGCAAAGTTATAAACATGACTAAGTGTTGGGAATTATTATGAGTCCATGAGTCTGTGATTTTGTGAGTCCACAAAGGTAAAAACAACTAAGTGTTGGACTTATTGTGAGTCCATGCATTCGTGAGTTGGCGAAGAAGTGGAAGAATGGTTAAGTGTTGAGACTTTTTAGACGAACTTATGAAAGGAGGAATTATGCGAGTTTGCAAGTCTGTGAGTGCGTGAGCCCGTGAGTCTGAATATATGGAAAAATAATCTAAGTGTTGATACTTTTTGGATGGACTTATGAAAGGAATAATTATTCTTTCGTGAGTCCGCAATCCTGCAAGTCCGTGAGTCCGAATATATGGAAAAATAATCTAAGTGTGGAAACTTTTCAGGTGAAATTACGAAAGAAATAATTTTGATACAATATGAGAACACAATTGTACATAATTTAATGGATCTTGTTAATTATTTTAGCCTAAAAAATTTTTTTGGTTGCAAATCTTGCAAAATTAGAGGTACAAAAAGAAACTTAGTTCTTATATGAGGACTAAAGTCATGGAAGATGCTCAAGGGTCTTACAATCATGAGGAAGAGTTCATAGGTCTGCATATCATCATCGGGAATGTTTATACATAGTCAAATGGAAGAAGATATAGGCAAGATCCTGTCACTATGAGAAGTCTACATAGGGAAGTGAAAAGCTACAAGGATGATAATGAAAGGATTATGAAGACTTAGGAAGAGATACTTCAGAGCTTGAACATGTTGCATAATAAAGTTAACAAATATTCTGGTACCAAGAAAGCAACTAGTGCTATACATGTATAAACATCTTGATCGCATAGCAAAAGGGATGATCATGGAAATGATAGGAAGTCAGGAATCATGAGAAGGCTCCATCATTCTCCAAGGCAGTCCACTAGAAGAAATCATGAAATTTCAGGACCAGGAAGTATCCCAAGTGTGTCTCCTGTTCAGAGGAAAAGAAGAAGGCCTGAGGCAGACATCTTGGAAGTTGAACCCAAGAAAATAAAGCCACCTACTTTTAATGGTGAGAATAGTAAAGGAGAAGAGGCAGAGGCTTGGCTATTGGAAATGAAGAAATATTTCTAGCTAAATGATTGCCCATCCCAGATAGAAGCTAGGATTTCTACCTACCACTTGCAAGGAAATGCAACCATGTGGTGGGATCAACTTAAGCAAGACAAGAACCTCGATGAGAAGAGAATCTCATGGAGGAAATTCAAAGGATATTTCCAAGGGAAATATTTTTCCTAGCATTACTATGAGAGAAAGATGAAAGAGTTCTTTGAACTCAAGTTGGGAACCATGAAAATGGAGGAATATGAGAAGAGATTCTTTAAATTGTTGAAGTGTGTTGACTTCATCAAGGATGATAAGGTTAAAATACAAAGGTTTATAAGTGGGTTACCCTCCTTCTATAGCGATAAGGTTCAATATGGCAACCCCACGACCTTGGAGGAAACCATAAGGAGAGAAAGACACCTTTATGAGCAAAGAAAAGGAAGGTCAGTGTTCCAAAAGACTTGGAATGACAAGATGAAAGAGAAAAAGGATCAAAGGAAGAAAGGTTTTAAGACAACATTTTTAAAAAATAACTCCCAAGAATGTCAGCAAGGCTAGGCATCCCAAAATGATCAAAATAATGCATATTCATTTGGGAAATGGCCAAGGAAGCAACCTGTTCAATGTTGGGGATGTGAGGGGAATCACTTATATAGGGATTTCCCTAATAAAGGAGAAAGAATGAGGACTTTCCACAACATTCAAGAGGCTAAAATGGTGGGAGACATGGGAGGAAGTATGCCAAGGATTTATTCAGCCTTGGACAACAAGCAGGCAGAATATCAATCCCCCATGATCGAAGTGGAAGGTAAGATTGATTACCAGCCCATAGTAATTTTAATTGATTCCGGTGCTATCCATTGTTACATAAATGCTAACATTGTTGAAATATTTCACTTGCAAACAAGTAAGCATAAGAAATCTTAGTTATCTCAGTTAGCCATGACAACTAAGAGGAAGATCAATGAATTGGTTAAATATTGTCGAATAGACATGAATGGACTCAACACGAAGGTAGATGTAAGCATCATACCATTGGGTTAATATGATTGTCTAATTGGAATGTATTGGTTGGAAAAGAATCATGTTGTACTATATTGTTACAACAAGACAATCACATGTCTCGATGAGGAGGGGAAACAAGGAAAGATTCAAGGCATTCCAAGAGTTGTAGCTGTTAGAGAGATTCCAGCTATGAAGTTGAGGAAGAGCTTCAGGAAGGGATGTCAGGTGTTTGTATCCCATATGGAGGA
This sequence comes from Picea sitchensis, assembly GCA_010110895.2. NCBI lineage: Eukaryota > Viridiplantae > Streptophyta > Pinopsida > Pinales > Pinaceae > Picea > Picea sitchensis. The sequence goes on from SNQJ01S0094325.1 coordinate 21,388, forward strand.
GGCAACCAAAGATAAAGTGGAAATCATTGAAGACCATCTGGTCTTGAGGGATTTTGAAGATTTTTTTAGGGAAATCCTAGGATTGCTACCAAAGAGAGACATTGATTTCTCTATTGATTTGGTGTCAAGAGCTACCCCAATGTCCAAGACACCATACAAAATGGGTACATCGGAAATGAAGGAGTTGCAGATGCAACTTGAAGATTTGTTAAAAAAGGGGTATATACACCCAAGTGTGTCAGCTTGGGGAGCCTCGATTCTATTTATGAAGAAGAAGGATGGAACCTTAAGGCTATGCATTGATTTCAAGCAACATAATAAGGTTACCATAAATAATAATTATCCTTTACCCAGAATTGATGATTTGTTTGATCAGATGAAAGGTGCAAGAATATTTTCAAATATTGGCTTGATATGAGAATATCATCAACTAAGGATAAGGGAAGAAGACATCAACAAGACAACATTCAGAACAAGATATGGGCATTATGAATTCACGGTAGTGCCATTTGGACTATCAAATGCCCCAATAGTTTTTATTTGTTTTATGAATGGAGTGTTTAGGGAATACTTGTATAAGCTCGTGATTGTGTTTTTAGATGATATACTTGTCTATTCTAAATCAAAAGAGGACAATGAGTATCATTTAAGAATGGTGTTGTAAGTTCTAAGAGAGTAGAGATTGTATGCCAAGATTAGTAAGTGCATATTTTACCAAAAGAAGATTCACTACTTGGGGCATATAATATCAGTAGTAGGGATAGAAGTTGATACTGAGAAGATAGAAGCCATTAGAGGATAGAAAAAAACAAAGAATGTGACAAATTTTAGATCATTCATGGGTCTTCCCTGTTATTATCGAAGATGCATAAAATATTTTTCAAATATTGCAAGTCCAATGACTTCTTTGCAAAATAAGGGTGTGAAGTTTGAATGGACTTCCAAGTGTGAAAAGAGTTTTCGACAATTGAAAAGAATATTGACAAGTTATCCAATCTTGATGATTTTAGATCCAAATGAATATTTTGTTGTGTGCACCAATGCATGCAAGGAAGGGATTGGTAGAGTCCTTAGTCAAAATAATCTTGTGGTATGCTATGAGTCCAGAAAATTAAAAGAGCATGAAAGGAATTATGCTACAAATGACTTGGAGTTAGCAATGATTATACATGCATTGAAAATGTGGAGGCATTACCTCGTGGGTAATAAATTCTAGCTAAGGACATACCACTGTGGTTTGAAGCATTTGTTTAGACAACCAACACTAAATGCTAGGAAAACTAGATGGATGGAATTTCTGAGTGAATATGACTTTGAAATTAAGCACATAAAGGAAAAGGAAAATCAAGTGGTCGATGCACTCAGTAGGAGAGATTATGAAGTGCATATTAAAACCATTATCATTTATGTGACATATATGAAAGAAAAAGTTATTACAACTGCAAATTTAGATCAAAATTATTTAAAAATAAAAGAGACATTACAACAAGGAAATTTTCAGTAGAAATTTAATTATTATGAGATGAAAGAATATGGAATTCTCATGTACAAAGGTAAGGTGTATGTGTCAAATTCCAGTGAGCTGAAAAATGCAGTGTTGAAGGAGTTGCACAATGTGCCATATGCAAGGAACCCAAGATATCATAAAACAATTGCAGCAGTAAGAAGCCAATATTTTTGGCCAGGAATGAAGAAAGAAGTGGCTAATTACATAGCCAGATGTCTGGAATGAAAAAAAGTAAAGACAGGACATAGACACACAACAAGTTTTCTACAACCATTTCCCATTCCAGAATGGAAGTGATAATTTTTCTTAGTTGATTTTATTACTAATTTGACCATAATAGTAAGGAAGCACGATTCCATCATGGTGGTGGTGGACAAATTGATTAAAGTAGCACACTTTATTCCAGTAAAGACTACACACAAGGCAATAGATATTGCAGATATTTATATGAGAGAAGTTGCTAGGATACATGGAGTGGCTAAGGCAATAGTTTCAGATAAAGATCTAAAGTTTACTTCCAATTTTTGGAAGGGTTTGTTTAAAGGCTTTGGGACAAATTTAAATATTAGTACAATGTATAATCCAGAGTTCGATGGTAAAATAGAAAGGACTAATAGAATAATTGAGGACATGCTTAGAATGTTTGTGATGGATAAGCCATTGTAATTATCCCAAGCCATTATGAAAGGATCATCATTATGCAAGGATCATCACGGTTTTGGTGTCTTTTTAAAAAAAATTGGTTGTGCTATTTCGTCAAACACTTTGCTGATCTATTTGTTTACATGTGTTTACTTGAGGAATGAACTCTTGATTTTGGCCTTAGGGTTTACTGATGTGTTTATATGTGTCTTTAAACAAATAACAAGAAGATACAATCATGGAACATACCTCAACCATATGCAATATGATAGACAAGCCAAAACATCCCAAATATGATTTTATTCATGAAATAGAGGAACCTGCTACAATGAAGATGTCGATCTGGAATGCTCCACAAATGGCTCCAAAATAGAAGTATGAGCTGCTACAAAAAGCTCCCGACAATACAAAATAATCCTCCAAAGGATGGATAAGAGATGAAGACCAATACCAAGGTAGATCTGGCCGTATGAAGTGAAGAAAACCTAACTGGATGATGCCACGTCCTGCTGGAATGTTGAATCTCCTCAACAATTCGGCCCTGCTACCAAATGTGTCCAATCACCCCAAGAAGGATGCCAAACAATAGATCGGGTGATGTAAAGAACAACCCAGGTGTTCGAATCTCCAAGATCTCTCTCAAATCCTGTTGATATGAACCACCTCCAATGTATGGTGCACCCTCCTGGATGGTTGAAACCCTAATAGTTTGGCCTCTCTCCTAGAGACCTCCAACAACTCCACCAATCCACTAGAATTATAGATCGTGGCACGAAAATGAAAAACCAAGTGCTCAACTAGGCCAAATACCTGTTAGGTCCTTGGATCTATCTATCCTCCAAGATGTGGTCCTCTTGGGAAATCGTCCCACTCTCAATACTGATGAATCCACCAACAAAACACCTCTAGATTCCACCAAGAATAATGCTATAACACCTGCAAGGGAAAATCAATACCTGGAATTCCAAAAATCGCCTCTCCTTAGCTAGGACGAATCCTCCCTCAATGAATGGTGCACCCCTCTTGCTAGAAACCCTAGCTGGTGTGCCCTCTCTCTCTCTGCCCCTGCAACTGAGTAGATATGGAACTAGAATGGTGTGGGAGAGTATTGCATCTCTGAGACTAATCTTGGGACAATCTAGGTGGAATATTTCACCACCGAATCGTCCTCTAGGGTTTGTGAAGTCAAAACTCTCAAAACCCCCAATGCTGGGCTCACTAACTAAAAAACATATATCAAAATATGATCATACATGAATAAATGAGTAGAGGCCCTTGCCTTTCCTTTATAATTTTTGGCTCACCTTGTCCCTCCAAAGTGACTTTCATTTTATTAATATTTAATTAATTAATTAAATCACTTTAATTAATTAATTAACCTTTTTACCTCTGAAAAGATCCTTATCTCTCCTTGTGGCTTCCCTGGCCACTGAAAGTCACTTCTCACCATCCCATCATGTAGTGTTTCTTCTCCCTATTCCAATGAGCTATTACACTGAGAGGTTCCTCCAAGTAATGTGCCCAAAATGAACTCTTCAGTGAATTCAATTAACTTATAGCCCAAAATAGTCAAAATCATGGAAATCGTCGGAATGCAACAGAACCAAATCCAACCTGTGTGAAATGGATCATAATGATGGAATATGATGAGAAATGCAAGATGGACCCCACAATGCATCTCAATAACCCCTGTACTTTCTATAACACCCATCTGGCTACTCTGGTCATCATAAACCTGTGCATTATGATGATGTCCCAAAGTGGGGGCATTACTGTCCTCCCTGCTAGAAAATTTATTGTCCTCAAGCAATAACCAAATCCCCTCAAATGAAATACCAGGATCTCATGTCCACCTATGGGACACACAATAGAACCCATCCAAATATGAACACTCATACACTATGCCCCCTGGGTCCCATATCAAGTCATGAACTACTAGCCCCTGGGAAGTATAACCCTGAAATATACCAACTCTGGGAGTCTCCTGCATATGACACATGGCCTCATCTCGGAATGAATCCATCCTCCAAGTCTCTACCAATATCCATATAGCCTCCCTCAACTACACATGTTGATGCCAAAATGAGGTGTTGCAAGACCTCTGTGAGACACCCGCAAGTGATGCGCTCCTCTCAACACTGAAGCTCAATGGAAAGTTAGAACAAATGCCCCCTGCAAAGGTCCACTCGCCTCTATCAGTTAGCAAAATTCCCAGCCCTGCAATCCTTGGGTCCCATGCTAACCTCTGTTGAAGATCACCTTGTTGGCCCTGCACTACTCTGACCATGAATGTCTGCTCCCTGCATACATCCTGAATCCTCCTCTCCTGGTTACTCCAGCTAAAATACCTGTGACCATTGGACCTGTTGTCTAGAAACTGTATCAATGAATACAACTCTATAGAAGAAGTACCTATCCAAAAATCTCCAGACCCTATCATGACAATCAAGCGGGAGAAAATGTCTCACCCCATAAGACAAGTACATACAGGCCCACTCCAAACCAAACCAAGGTGGAGTGTGTGGCTCTCTGGAGCAACCTGAGTCAAAATAAACATCCTGCTAACAAAACAGACTACCAGATCCCATGGAAAACTTGGAAGTTTATCACTTCTAATCTCCTCTAAGTGCTCCTATGTGAGATTGATCGCTGTCAAAATCCCTATGTGCTCATCTGCTATCACCTCGCTAATGATGCTCTCTATCATACACCAAGTCTCAACTGGTTGCCTATGACGATCCATCTCTATTCGGCTGGATTCCATAAAGATACTCATGTCAGGTGGCCTCGGCTTAGACACTCCCCATGCTTTCTACCAATGTCTATCTCTCCTCATGTTGTTGTCCATGATAAACATGTTGGGAAAAGGTAACAGAGACATCTGTAGCTGACTGTAGGGATGAAAAATACCACTTGCCTCGGTCAATCCCAAGGACTCGACCAAGAGCATGTCTACCTATACCCTTGATAAATGCTCACCTGTAGCCCTCATTGAACCCTAATCATTAGGTACAGCCAGAAGTAACTCCTCCAACTGATGGTAAACCAATATCCATCTCCTATGACCCATGCAACTCATGAAATAGTGGGGGTGATATCTCATAACCATATGTTGTTGCAAAGGAGTGGCCTCTGAATGCTCCCCTAAGTGTGTCTCCTCCCTAGAAGGCAGTACACCCCTTTGAATCCCACCATACATCTCAGCATGAGCCTATGAGATATCACTAATCATTGTATGATACAACATACTCATGGTGTCTCCCATAGACTCATGCTGCATCATAGATCCCGGGCATAATGTTGGATCAACCTCTACATGGAGGTCAACCACTCTCAGAACAAAAATGGAAGTGTCCTTTATCAATTGGTTCTCCTCTACTAGATCACCAACATCCTATATCAACGTGACTGACTGATACATCTGAGTGTCCACTAAGACAGATGAAGTGGATCTCTTACGAATCTCCTCAAGAGACTCATCTGACCTAGACTCTGATTCTTGGAGGGATGTTTGTGTGCCTCTTAAGAATCCTCGAGTGCTCTCCAACTCCTGAGTGAGTCGGTCCATCTCCAACTCCTGAGTGAGTCATTCCATATCCAAATATTTCTCCCTCAGAGCCTCATGATACATCTCACCAACCCTCAATAGATAATCTCTGTCAGTTAACAACTACTGGTAGTCGATCCTCATCACAGATACTCTCTCCCTGAGAGTATGAAAATCATCCATGGAAATTCCCTCATCTGAACTACCATGTGCCACTAACGCTCTCCAATAGTAATCTTCCATTAATGCATGCATGTCATCACTGCGCCTGGTGGCTACCATGATCATAGCCTCACTAACTCTCAACTGTCCTGCTAAGTGGTGTGACTCCTGATCATAGTCATGTTGAGGTACCACCTCATGCCTCTCACTGCTAGTGCCATCACTAAAATCCTCAACAACACTCTCTGTAGAAGATAAAGTGTTGAACTACCTATTGTCTACTGTTCCACTGAGTCTACCCATACGTAACTACACATCATCCTCAACTACTAGCTCCTGCTGAATCATACTATATGCGGTGTGAGAAATTGTATCCTCCTGTGCACTCAATCTGCTACTATCATCTATGCCTGCATCCCATATAGATGTATCCAGACATGTTCTATGGTCATCCTGATTGCTAAAGAGTGCATCATCATCCATGCAGGCCAATCCTGGAAGTAAGTGATCCATAAGCCTGTCAGTCTCCACAATCTACTCAACTAATGGAGTCTCCAAAAGATGCAACTCAAACTCCTCATGTTAATCTGTATGTGTAGGGTGAACTGTCTATACAGTCTGTACCTCCTCCTGGATATGTGGGTCCACATGTCCATGGTGTGAAACCCTCACTCTAGGCTCATCCATCACATCTGACGTGCCATTGATCTCCTCATGTGACATGGCTATCATGGGTGTCTGAAAGGGTGACAAATGTGTCATGACCCTCATAGGGTGCTCATCAACTCTAGGTGCTAACACGTGTGAATCCTCACTAGTGTCACCACTCTACTAAGGTGTAAGTTCATCAATAACATGTGATATGTCTGCTTCCATGAAGGTGATGTCATCCTACTCCTCCAACTGTCTATCCACTACACAAGGGTCACTATCCTCCTCAAGCATGCAAGAATCACTAGCCTCTGTGGTAGAGTCACTATCACTAGTCTCTGTGAAAGAGTCACTATCATCATTCGACTGCTCCAGATAAGAATCAATTGATCCATCCTCACATGCCTCATCATCACTTTCATAGTGCACCTCAATAATATGCTTCTTACCTTTACCCCTACACCTATGATTTGGTTCCCAAGGCACCTTACAACTGCAGCAAAGATGCATGCTCCTAATGGGTGTGGCGTTTCTAATGGGCGTGGGGTTACCCCAAATGGCTGATCTGATTTCCTCCCTTTCCTTGAGCCAACGTGCAATCTTCTTTTTGTTCCAACTAGGATTTTTATAGGATAGGAACCATGGGAATGTTACGATCCCTTTGAAATTATTGATGGTCTCATATTCCCTCCCACACTCCTCAGTCCTGTTAACAATACCCATCTCCTCTTATGGAGGACCCCTCTATGGCTTTGCATGCATGTGCTAATTCCCACTGGATGGCAGGAATCTAAGCTCTGATACCACTGTAATGATCCCAAGCCATATTGCAAGGATCATCATGGTTTTGGTGTCATTTTAAAACTTTTATGGTTGTGGTATATCGTCAAACACTTTATTGATCTATTTGTTTACATGTGTTTACTTGTTGAATGGCCTCTTGATTTCGGCCTTAGGGTTTACTGATGTGTTTTTATGTGTGTTGTAGCAAATAACAAGAAGATACAATCATGGAACATACCTCAACCATATGCAATATGATAGACAAGACAAAACATCCCAAATATGATTTCATTCATGAAATAGAGGAGCCTGCTACAATGAAGATGTCGATCTAGAATGCTCTGGCTCCAAGATAGAAGTATGAGATGATACAAAAATATACCGACAATACAAAATAAGCCTCCAAAGGATGGATAAGAGATGAAGACCAATACCAAGGTAGATCTGGCTATATGAAGTGTAGAAATGCTAACTAGATGATGCCACATCCTGCTGGAATGTTGAAGCTCCTCAACCATTCAGCCCTGCTACCAAATGTGTCCAATCACCCCAAGAAGGATGCCAAACAATATATCGGGTGATGGAAAGAATAACCCAGGTGCCTGAATCTCCAAGATCTCTCTCAAACCCCATGGATATGAACCACCTCCAATGTATGGTGCACCCTCCTAGATGGTTGAAACCCTAATAGTTCGTCCTCTCTCCTAGAGACCTCCAAAAACTCCACTAATGCACTAGAATGATAGATCAGGGCACGATAATGAAAACCCAAGTGCTCAACTAGGCCAAATACCTTCTAGGTCCTTGGATCTAGCTATCGTCCAGGATGTGGTGCACCCTCCTCTTGGGAAATCATCCCACTCTCAATACTGATGAATCCACCACCAAAAAACCTCTGGAGTCTGACAATAGTATTTCTATAACACCTTCAAGGGAAACCCAATACCTGGAATTCCCAAAATCCCCTCTCCTCAGCTAGGACGAATCCTCCCTCAATGAATGGTGCACCCCTCTTGTTGGAAACCCTAGCTGGTGCGCCGTCTCTCTCTCTGCCCCTGCAATTGATGTAGAATCCTCCTGTAACTGAGTAGATCTAGAACTAGAATGGTTTGGGAGAGTATTGCATATTCGAGACCAATCTTGGGACAATATAGGTTGAATATTTCACCACCAAATCGTCCTCTAGGGTTTGTTAAGTCAAAACCCTCAAAACCCCCAATGATGGGCTCACTAGCTAAAAGCTAGATATCAAAATATGATCATACATGAATGAATGAGTAGAGGCACTTGCCCTTCCTTTATAATTTTTGGCTCACCTTGTCCCTCCAAAGTGACTTTGATTTTATTAATATTAATTAATTAATTAAATCACTTTAATTAATTAATTAACCTTTTTACCTCTGAAAAGCTCCTTATCTGTCCTTGTGGCTTCCCTGGCCACTAAAAGTCACTTATCACCATCCCATACTGTAGTGTTTCTTCCACCGATTCCAATGAGCTATTACACTGAGAGGTTTCTCAAAGTAATGTGCCCAAAAT
>SNQJ01S0094325.1:38256-62286 GCA_010110895.2 Picea sitchensis
GTTCAAGACGTTGGTCTTGCCATGTTCAAGACGTCAGTCTTGCCACCTCCAAGATGTCGCAATAACGACGAAATCTATGTCATCGAAAAAGAGACGTCATGTGAAATGACGTTTGAGGGGGTCTGTTGTTTTTCATTCTCCCGACAGTATAAAGTGTCAATTACGTCGAACGCGCCGTCGAAATTTGACCCAAATGTACTAATGTCTCAAAAATAAAAAAACACAATAAAAAACATATATTAATATGTATATGAAATTAAATATAGAAAAAATATTAATTTGGTAATATTTTGGACTAGTGTATTCATATTACAAAAGAAAAACATGTTCAACAATAGCACTTTTTAAAATGATTTTGTTGTTATTGTATGTTTTTGCTATTAAATTATTATAACTTATTTTTGTATTAAATTATTACAACTTAATTCTATGAATATGTTCACAATAACTATGTATGGACCATTTCAATACCACAATTGCATATACCAATGTTTTGTGACTTAATATTTCCGTGAACAACATCCTTCACAAGCTTTAGTGGGAAGCATCCCTAATGACTTCTTGTCATTAATGATAGGTCAATTTGAGATGTATGACCTTGTAGGTTTTGGGAAGTACTCCAAATTTCTACAAAATTTGGTGCCAATAATACCATATGTATATAGTTCATGAGCCTACACAATGGGTTACAATGCTATGTGTATGATTTTCAACATTATATGCATGCACCTACAACTACAAATGTAAAAAATTGACTAAAACCCTTATGGAAGGTGAATCATTTCTCTTTATTAAACCCATATATATATATATATATATATATATATATATATATATGATATTGATATTGATATTGTTCTCTTTCCTATACCCATAATCACCTAGTGAATACTAGTTTTTTTCTTACAATTTTCCTCAAAACTTTGACATACACGATTTCTAAATCTCTTAATCTTTGTTGGTCGTGTTATCATGTATTTTCCCCATTTTTATGATTATTGAAAAAGTTATAATATATAATTGTCTCAATTGTGAATGTCTCTATAATGTGACAATGTGGCTACTCTTCTACATGTCCAAAGTTTTTTTATTTATTTATTAATATAAGCAAGGTACATTCTAAATCTTAGTATTGAAGGGATTCTAGTGTCCATCCCATGTAACATCTGTCTTATTTATATATATCAACATATACTGGTTATATAACTACAAGGAAAACACCTTCTAGCAGATGTTTTTGTGGAGGTTTTTAGTGTTAGAAGATTAGGTAAAATTATCAAAAAAACCTCCGCAGTTAGTAGCAAATGTTTTAGTGGAGGTTTTAATGGATTTTCACTATAAATGAAAATTCTAGGTGATTGGAGATTCTAGCAATTTTTTATTTATTTGTGTACTTATATCCATATGGATCACATGTGTGTCAGTTATGTATAATATTCACTAGTGTCCTACTAAATGATATGCATCAGTGCCACAAAAATACCCATACTAAGCACTAGTGTACACAACATATTTTCAAAGTCTTGGTGCATATTTTAGAGATTGAAAGAACAAGGGAACTTCTATCAATAAAATTCACTGATGTACCACATCTTAATATGCATTAGGGATTTAGCACAACATAATATATGAAGTCATATGGACATACAAAGAGAGTTAACCAAATAATTGAAGTTATGCTGAGAATGTATGTAATGGAAAAGTCTTCCTCGTGGGAAGACTATCTTCATCTGGTGGAGTTTGCATATAATAAAAGGGTATCAAACATCTTTGAATATGAGTCCATTTGAAGCCTTGTATGTCAAGAAATGAAATACACCAGTGAGCTAGGATAACTCACTAGACAAAGCCATTGTTGGGCTAGAGTTTCTCAAGGAAATGGGAGAGAAGATGATAAAGATCGAGCATTATTTAAAGGTTGCACATGATAGGTAGAAAATACATGTAGAAAAAGGTAGATCACATAAGTAATTCAGAGTGGGTGAGCATGTTTTCTTGAAAGTAAAGGCAAAAAATAGTTCATTGAAATTGGGGAGATACTCAAAATTCAAAGCAATATATCATGGGTCATTTGAGATTCTATAGAGGATTGGCCTTCTTGCATACATGCTTGCATTGCATGCATCCATGTGCATTCATAATGTGTTTCTTGTATATTTTCTTAATACTTATGTGCCTGATCCTAACCATGTAATTGATTGGACTATGATCTAGGTGGAGCACAAGGGTGAATTTTGGTCTAACCAATGTAAATATTGGACAAGAAGATCAAGGTTTTTTGAGGAATTTTGATTGTATATTTGTATATAATGCATTGAGGAAAATGAAAAAACAAGGGGGAGGAAAATGTAATACTCCGAGTTTGATCCCTAAGTTGTAATTGTATATGTCATATGTTATATAGGTTGGTGATACTGTGTGATTTTGGGTTGAAGAGCCTATATGTGATTTTGGGTTGGAGTGCCTATATGATGAAGGCCAAAGAGCCTACAATGATCAAGGCTAGAGAACCTAGCATTGTAAATTGTACATACAACTGATTAATAAAATACATCATGGATATAAATCAAGTCATACAAAGAGTATGGGGGGCTAGGAATCCACAAGAGGGAAAGGCGAGGGGACTAGGAGGCCTAAAAAAGGGATAATGCCCAAAATATTATAATATTCCAAGACAAAGTGATATGAGAATATTATTCTAAGATATAAAGTTTGGGAAAAGGTTCTTGAGTGGGATTCTTTGAGTACCACATGTCAAGTTAAGGCCATGCATATTTAAGCATTGTTTTAAATGGAAAATGGTCGATTCTTTGTCGTTGTTACTAGTGCATGTGGAGTTCAGTCTTGGGGTGTGAGCTAGTAAGAGTAACTATAACCCTATTATATTTTGAACCCTAAGAATCCTAGGTGGATTTTCGTGGACAATTATCCTTGGATTTCCTTAAGGAAGGATAGAGATATGGAGGGATAATTTTGTGGGTATGATTTCCTAGTGTGTGAGGCCTAGAGGGTACTCAGAGACTCCATTATTGCAGCTAGATTTCTTAGAGACACAATTCTGAGACTTCCTAGTTGATTTGTGATGGATCCCTAGGATGGAAGTGTGATGACCCGAGGGACTACGAATCAAAGAAGGATGGACACTTTCTTGGGTTGTCTAAAATGATGGGGAATACGAGTTTGTTGGTTGGAATTTCTATAGGAGTTTGATACCTTGGCATAGTTTTGTATATGTACTAACTATCATACCTAGTTGGATTAGGAATCCTTTTCCTTAATGGAGTCATAAGGGATCTTGGGGGTGACTTACTGCCAAGAGAACTATAATAATAGAGTCTATGACTTGGTGGAATGTTTGAGGTCTACAACCAGTTGGTGCTTTCATTAAATATATGTATTCTTTATGATATGTGTGTTTTAATGATGATTATTATGTGTATTATATGCTTAAATTGTTGTTATATCTCATGAATGAATGAATGAATTTAATTTATAGTTCTACATATTATTATAAATTATTCATGGAATTTCATGTTTTAGGCCTGCATATTTGTATCATATGCATGGCATAATTATTATATGGTATTAGAGTTGTTAATTTATGGAAAAGACAAACTAGGTTGAAATCATTTTGAAAAGTACAATGTGTATAGAGCTGTAATTGTAGTAATGTGACTTAGCATGGAGTTGGGTACATTACATTGTGGTATCAGAGCTATGAATGTTTAAGGAGAAATTGTGGAAATTGGAGAAAATTTTCAGGTACCCCACCATCCTAGTGAGTGCAGGGATGGTTGGGTACGTTACAAAAAACCTCTCAAAAAATAAAGTAAATATATCTAAAGGAAAGGGGAAGACAATCCTCTCATCAAACATAACCTGACAATAATCTAGAGAAAGAAAATTGTCACAAAAAAATGGTAGACTACCTAATTAGTACATGCCACACACACAAGTAGACCAACATAAAATCAAATCTTAAATAAGGATCTTTTAAACACCAAAATATTTGCATCTCATTTTTTCAAATATTTTTGGTTCTTAATAGATTTGAAGCTAAGATAAATCTACACGCATTACTCTAAATTCTCTAGAATTTGATGTTGTCCTTTACACTACACATCCTAGGTTCCCAGTGAGTATCAAAATTGAGTTTGAAAAATATATCACTAATTTAGTAATAAGTACTTTGTTATTATACTTAGATATACTCACATTTTGATAATGTAGATTCATGATAATGACCATAATTATGTTTCTATTTTCATTGGAGAGATTACTTAGATATGGATGAAAGTTGTTACATACCTCCAAATCAAGTTGCCACTAAAACTTCTTGTCTTGCTACCAAATTATTTAGGGAAGTAGAAAGAGACACATGGATCTTATCAAGTTTATAGGAGAACTCAACATTAATTCTTTTCTATATTTCATATCTTGATTTCTACCCAAATTACAAGTTCGTTGCGGTGTACTACTCACTTTTTCTTGACCTCAAATGTTAAGAGAAATCATTGATCCCATATTTCTTTAGAAAGAAATGGTAAAACTCAATATTGTATTGTTTATATCTTATCTTTCTCTAACTCCTTCTGATCTAATTAACTTTAAGATACTTACCTTGAAGTTGATATAAGAACTCTTGTTTTTTAATATATTCTTACCAAATCTTATTAAATAATTTCCTCATTCATAAAAAATAATATTAAATTAACATATATTTTTGTCAATATTATATCTATTAATCATATAAAAAAATAAAACAAAATATTAACTTTTCATTATTTAAAAAAAATAAATTAAAATGAATTTAAAAATTAAAACTAAAATAAATTTATATTAATTAATATATATTTTTATTATATTATGAAAATTAATAAATGTAAAGCTTTATTTTTCTAATATTATATTAAATATAAAATTGTTCACTAACATCACCCATTCATATGACATCATGAGTGAGCCTAATGGTTAAGAACATGTGTTTCCTCCCAAGAGGTTACAAGTTCAAATCTAGAGGGGGTCCATTGTCCCAAAAAACAATGGGGTCTCATACATCAATTTAGTGTCTGGCTTGCCCATGACCTTAAAAATAGATTATTGTATTGTATACAAAGCAACTTGGTTTTCTCAAAACAATAAAATTTAAAATTCATATATGAGATTACAAAATAATATTGCTTTAAGATATTATGTTTTAAATGATATTTATTTTGAACACCATCACTAACCTAGTCACAAAGCCATCAAATATTTCTTTCTAGACCCAAACATTCATAAGCAACTGATTCCCCATAACCCAACCCCCCCCAGATATATGGAAAACCAAAAATACACAAAAAAGACACCCCCCTCAGACCCATAGTAAGCATTTTTGGTGCCCCCACCCATGCCCTTTCCCTTTTTTTGGATGTCAAACTTAAACCCTTTATTGACAAAACTCTCTCCTTCATTAAAGACTCCTATGACTTTATCCAAAAAAATTGTTATCTTTAACTTGATGACCAAGAATTACTAGTCATCTTTGATGTTGTCTCTTTATTTACCAAAATTCTCATCCCCGAAGTGTTAGACCTGATCTCCAAGATGGTGGACCATGAAACCCTAAAAATAATTGAAATTTGTCGTACCTCCAGCTTCTTCACCTTTAAATCTACTTTCTATGAACATACTGAAGGAACAACCATGGGGTGTTCTCTATCCCTTGTGGTTGCTAACTTTTTCATGGAGCACTTTGAGACCTCAACCCTCAACAATTTTCATCTCAAACCTAAATGTTGGTTTAGATTTGTCAATGAAACTTTTTTTATCTAGCCTCATGGTATATCTTCACCGAATGCCTTCCTCAATCATTTAAATAACATTTCCCCTCATATCCAATTCACTTGGAAATGGAGAAGGAAAAATACCTCCCCTTTCTTGATGTTCTCATCTCTCACTTCCCTAATGGTTCCCTTACCCACCAAGTTTATCACAAAAAGACTCATACTGACCAATTCCTTCATGCTCAATCGCATCACCATCCTTCTCAAAATTTCATTGTCCTAAAAAATCTTATCACTCGAGCCATCTGAATCTTTGACCCCCAATTTCTTGAGAAAGAAAAATCCCACCTAACCAAGGCCCTTTTGTCCAATGGATACACCTCCTCTCAAATTAACAAATCTTTTCGCTCAACCCACAACCCTAATTCCAAATTTTCTTCCTCCTCTTCCCCCTAACTCTCCTTTCTCACCCTACATCCAGGGCATTAAAGATTACATATCCAAAATTATTTCTAAAAATAATATCAAAACTGTCTTCAAGACTTTCAAAACTCTCAAAAAATCCTTCAGAGATACCAAGGATAAATCTAACCCAATGCTTGGCCCAGGAGTTTACCAAATTCCCTGCTCCTGTGGAAAATCATACATTGGCCAAACTGGGAGTTCCTTCAAAGCCCGCCTTAAAGAACACATAGATGACACAACCCACAATCACATTTCTAAATAAGCTATTGTTGAACACTTTTTCAATTCTAAACATCTAGTTTGTTTTGACTAAACTAGAATCCTAACCTCAACACCCTATTACTCTTCTTGAGTCATACGCGAAGTTCTCAAAATAAAAAAAAACATCCTAACAATTTTAACTGTGAAGACGGGTATAAACTTAGCCAATCTTGGAAACCTGTCATTCCTTTCCTGTGTCACCATTTCCTCGTTTGTTCCTGCACAACCCCCCCATCCTTTGTAAAAACTTCTCGTGAATCCAATCTCTAACCAATAATTTTTATCATCCTATATGCATAATTTTCAATTTGATCATCCTAAATCCATGATTTTCAATTAATAATCAATTATTCTCATTTCCTAGCCTCTAATTAATTCTAATTATTATGTAATTATTATTTAGTATATAATTTAATTAGTATTAATTATATAATCATTAATTAATAATTATTATTAACAAACCATTCTTTTAAATTTATTTTTCAACTTTTCTTCTATTCACACGTTATCTTCTTTAACAAATTTTCTATCTTCCTAAATCCTTTCTCTTTTTTTAACTTGCTTTGGCCCTTTCCTAAATCCTTTAATTATTAATTATTATTAATCATTTTTAATTATTCTTTTGTGTCCTCAATACCTAAACTCTAACTAATTCCACTAATTAATTACTCTTAATTATATTATTATTTAGCAATTATTATTGATTAAATATCCTCTTAGTTTGACTTTTTATACTTTAATTAATAATAACAAAATAATCTCTTTTTCAATTATATTTCAATTTTTAGCCTCTAACTAATTTCAATTAAATAATTATTATTATTTAATAATTATTAATAACTATACTATTATTTAATAATTATTATTGATTAACTATTCTCTCAGACTTAAAATTTATCTCTTTATTATATACTTTTACCTTATTAGTAATAATTGTTTATTTGCCTAATCACAAAATTAGTATTATGAGGAACTATGAAATCTACATTCTTCAATGGTGTTTTTTTTTTATAAATATGTAAAGAAATATTTTTTTTTTCTTAACACAATTTAACTACTTAATCTCTATAAATATACATACCTATTTTTATAAATTACAATTTATAACTTAAAAAAAATGTTTTTTTCCTATCCAATTAACTCAATATACTTAAATAATTTATTGTTTTCATTTCATTAAACAAAATAAAAATAAAATTTTAAATCTGACCATTAAAGAAAACTATTAAATAATTTAAGTGGCTTTAATGGTGAAGAACATGTGTTTCTTCCTTAGAGGTCACAAGAGAGGGGTACAATATGTACATCTAGGTAGACTTTAGCAATCAAATTACCTGGGGAAGATGATCCCTTATCCCCCAAAAAAGGAGTCTCATACACCAATTTGGTAACTCTCAAGTTGTATATAGCAATTTGTTATTTTTCACCTATTAATTCTACTTTTTAATCTTATCACAACTTGAGAGATAAGATTAAAGAGGATAATTTTTTCCATATGCTAAGAAGATGTATATAGCAATTTGTTATTTTTCACCTATTAATTCTACTTTTTATAAGAAAAATAATCTAGATAAAAATTGTCCCTATAATAATTTAGAACAAGATATTTATAATTTGAAAAATGAAGGTAATATCCTCCTGCTAAGAGACTTTAATGCTAGGACTGCAACTAAACAAGCTACTCTTTTAAGTAATAACTCCAATCAAAATCCTTTATGGCTAGATGAGGACCTTGTTTTATCTAATAGCTACAAAAGAAGTTCTGAAGACCTAATTGAGAATTTGTTTGCTACTGAGTTGGTCAAGCTCTGCATCTCTCAAGACCTAATAATTTACAATGGAGTAATGAAGTGGCCAAACTCCAAGCAGATGGCATGTATTCATGGGCTAGGTAGTAGTGTTGTAGATTATGTGATATATGATATCCCCGTTTCCAACCAAATAGAAACTTTTGACCTTTTAAATGACCATGAGCCTGACTCTGATCATAAACCTTTAACCCTAACTCTAAAATTTTCTATGCATAGGAGCACCATTGAAGAGAACTCTGATAATCAAAGGAATTTGTGCTTTAAAAAAATTAAAGTTGACATTTTCTTAAAGGATTTAAATAGTAAATTAAACCTCCTAACTTATAAGGACAACATTGAAGAAATCTATCATAATTTTACAACTACCCTTACCACTTCTATTAACAAGTTCTCTTTCGAGGTGTCCTATAAAAAGAATAATAGAACGACCAACCCTTGGTATGATAAAGAATGTAAAATTGCTAGGAAATCCATTAGGTATGATTCTAATGAGTCCTTAAAACTTTATAAGATCAATACATACAAAGCCCTAATTAAAAGGAAAAAATGATACTATATCAATAAAAGGCAAGAGAAACTTTCACAACTATACAAGTTGGATCCTATGAAGTTCTGGAGCCAAATTCTAAAACTCAATACTAAAGAAAATAATAGGATTCCCTTAAGGGACTGGAATTCCCACCTTAAAAGTCTTTATGAGTTCCCTAATTACATGGACACCATTCCTATTGTCCCTACAAAGGAAGAAGTTTTGTCTTTAGATGACATAGATTTCTGGGTTGAGAGACTCGCAAATGGGAAAGCTAAGGACATTGAAGGCTACCAAGATGAAATTTTTAAAATCGGAGGGCCAATCCTTACCCCTCACATACACAAGCTCTTCAATTTAGCAGTCAATCAGGGCTTCCCTAAACCTTGAATGCAAAGCCTCATTATTCCTATTTTTAAAAATGGGGATAGAAACATTCCCTCTAATTATAGGACCATTATGATTAGCTCGATTTTAGCCAATCTTTATGGAATTATTTTGGAAAATAAGATTAACCTTTGGCTAGAAAGTCACGATAAAAGAGCTAAAGGCCAGGATGCATTTAGGAGATATCATTCAACTGTGGACCATATTGTTACCTTTAGTCTCATTGCAGAGGACTTCCACAATACTAATGCCAATCTTTTTTGTTGTTTTGTTGACTTTATAAAAGATTTGGCATAGTTCCTAGGAAAAACCTTTGGAATAGGTTGGAAGAGATAAAAGTGCCTCTCGAGTTGAGGGTTTCTGCAATAAGGATGTATGAGAACGTTATTGCTAAGTTTAAAAACACTGAGTGATGGTCAAAATATATTAACTGCAATATCAGAGTCAGACAAGGTTGTCCCTTGTCCCCTACCCTTTTTGGCATATACGTTGACAAGTTAGAAGAATGCTTGGAAAAGCAAGTTTTTTCGGCCCTACTGTCACTCATATAGTCATCAATATTCTTCGTTATGCTGATGATATCATTCTTATGGCAAGGAGTCCCCGTGGTCTTGAAAACCAACTAAGAATCCTCAAGGATTTTTGCTCCAATATGGGTATGACTGTTAACACTGATAAAACTAAGGTCATGATTATTAAATCCAATAAGATCCCTTATGATACCTTTGTATATGATAAAAACAACTTGGAGGAAGTGACTTCATACAAATATCTTGGAATTGATATTCACCACAATCTCAATTGGAATTGTAGCATTCATAAAAGGATTATTGGGGGATGGAAATCTTATTATGGGCTTGAAAAGAATTGTAAATCAGCTGATCTTTGGATTTGGGATAAGAAGAAAATCCTCTTTGATACTCTTGTTACACATGTTATTCTTTATGGATGTGATGTCTGGGGATTTAGTATCTCTCGTGAATCTTAGAGAAAGATAGAGCAAATACAAAAGAACTTTATAACCTATAATCTCAAAATTAAAGGAAATACGCTCTATCCCATCCTCTTGTTAGAAACAAGCCTCTCCCCCATTGAGAGCATGGCTATGACTAGATACCTAATGTATAAGAACAAGTTAAACAACATGGAAGACAAGAGGCTACCTAAAATTGCTTCAAAATCAAGTCATAACCACCATCGACTCAAGCGAGGATGGCATAACGACGCCCGATCTTGGTTAAACTATTGGGGAATCATGGAAGAAACCATTTTGCAGAATAAAGATACTATTAAAAAAGTGTCAAATCAAAATTTAAGGAGAAAATGTGGTGTGATAAAGAGTTAGAGGAAAAAATAAAATTATGGTATTATAAAGATGTAATCAACCCTAATATAGAAGATCAAAATTATCTATCTATTTTGCCAAGTGTAAAGAAAAAAAAAACATTGCTAAGATAAAAACAAATTCTCACAAGCTCCATAGTGAAACTGGGCGTTGGTCAATTCCTAAAACACCATGGGATGAAAGAGTGTGTCACCTTTGTGACACTAAGAAGGTTGAAGATGAAAAGCGCTTTCTCTTAGATTTTCTAGCCTATACCCATATTAGATCTCATTTTCAAAATATTTATCACACTACCAACCTTCCTAACCTCTTAACTCAACAAAAGTATGGTGATCTTGGAAAGCTTCTCTTAATGTTTTTCGAGCATAGAAACATAATTCTAAAGAATCACAAGTAATCACTTACCCTCTTAAGGTCTGATAGACCAATTCGGTCTTACTGGACGTTAATCATCATCATCATCATTTAGACTCCTATCTCTATTTTTATGTTGTATGTCAATGAAATCATGGCATGTGAATATCACAATTGTCTATAAATTCACAATATATTGTCCAATTTTTATTTTTTATTTTTTTATATATGAATTATTGAAAAGACGAATTTCTAAGTATAATTATAATTCTTTAATTATATATTTATTTATATAATTTTTTTTATATTAAATAATATTATATGGTTTATATATTAAAATTATCAATATTTATATAAATTTATTAATAGTATTTTTAAAGATTTATTTATTTAAAGTATGTGGTTAATTAAGAAGTTGTAAGTAATCAGTTTAAATATAATCAAATCCTTTAAAGCTAATTGATCTTTCATTCAAAGATTTCATGATAGAAAATAAATCTTATAAAAGATTTCCATTAATTTAAAAATATCATTAATATTATTAAATTTATAACAATCTCAATCATACATTTAAAAATATGAAATTTAAAATTTAATTTAACAATTTTTATCATAAATATTATAACTAATAATCATATTATTATTTTTTTCTTAAATCTATTTTACACCAATAAATTATTTTTTCTATTAAATCTTTTTTTTATTAAAATTCCTATTAAAATAATATACATATATTTATATCATCACCCTTAATTTCCACTCTCGCGAGGTGAGGAAGGAATACTAATTATATATATATATATATATATATATATATATCACCATCTGTGACATGCTTGTGTTGGTTCAACAAACCAGCTGGGACTACATATTATGGAGGAATAATTTCTTGGTCAATTTTATTCCACAATCATCAGCTTAAAAAAAGATAACTAGATTTAGAAACCAACTAAATTATTGCAACAACTCAATTGCATGGATCAAGAAATCAATTTAAGAAGAAAGTCATAGAACCCTAGCCATGGTTAACGAGTCTATTCATAACGACCCTCAAGATTCAATAGAAGAGAGATATTCAAGGCTGGAAGATAAAGTCATTGACATATCTCACAACATGTCCCTCCTCATGGTGGCTCTAGCAATAAATATTGAACCGTTTGGAGAAGTTGGAGGCTCAAACTTAGATATCGAATCAGATGGGAAATCAAGAGATAATCAAAACCTAGAAAATGAGTCATGGAAAGAACCCAAGAAAGAACAGTTGAGTTCCAGTGCCATAAACCCTTCATAGTCCCTATTCAATATGGAAGTGAAAGTGGACATAAATTTGTACCAAGGTGAGATTGATGCATTAAAATTGAATCATTAGTTGCAACAACTAGAAATTTATTTCAACATTCACCATATAGATGAGGAGCAAAAGATATAATTTTCGAAACTAAAATTAGAGGGCCATGATTTAACCTAGTGGTAAATTCACATAGAGACACTTAGGTTGGAGGGTGATCTACCAATAACTAAGTGGGAGGATTTCAAATCCTTATTAAGTCCTAGTTCTATCTTATTAGGTATGTAGAGGACCAATTCATCCATTGGCATTGCTTCAAACAAAGGCAGGGGTAGAGTATACATGATTACACCACCGAGTTAAGGAAGATGGCCATCATGTTGGGTATATCTACCAAGAACTCATATATACTCCTTAAGTATATGGGAGGTATACATATTTGTCTATGAAATCAAGTGATGTTTTTTAAGCCAAGGACAATGGACATGGCATGTGTACAAGCACAATATTTTGAAAACATAGGTCACAAGAAAGGGCATCCAAGCGGTTCCAAGCAGAAAGAGCACTAGGAAGCTTCCAATGAAGGGAAGAAGAAGTGGAAAGGGGGAAAATATAAGAAGACAACAACCACTACACATCAATGCAAATATCCCAAAAACCAATGCAATCATTTCAACATTGATGACCACACTGAGGAAAAGTGGAGGAAACAACATCCATAGTTGAAACCGAAGAATCACAAGAAGGAAGCAAAGGGAAAGAATCTTCTAGCCACATATTCAAGTAATTAGGTTGAAACTATCTCAGATGTGGATGATAAGATTGTCTACACATAAATTCAAAAGGAGGTGAATCAGAGTAGCCATCATCACCAGGAAGAGAAGGACATGACCGAACTCTTCCACATCAAGATTCAAGTTAGGAAGACCAAGATAGATGCGATGTTCAACTCCAATTCATAGAATAATCTCATAGAAGTGGATCTGGTTAGAAAGCATGGTTTGAAGGTTCATGATCATCCTATCCCATACCCATTGGGATGGGTGAACAAGGATGCAAAGATTAAGGTAACGGAACAATGTAAGATTTAAATTTGCTATAAGTGATGATTTTATTGATGAAATGAAATTGGATGCAATACCACTAGATGTATGCGAAGTAGTGTTTGGAAGTCCATACATGTATATTAGAGATGATATCTTCATGTGGAGATCCAACCACTACTGCATCATCAAGGAAAAAAAATCCTTCATCATCAACATGCACAAAGGAAAACAAAAATTTTCACTAGTAAGTGCTAATCAAGCTAAGAAATTGATTAATTCTAGCAAGAAATATGTTTACTTTTGCTAAGGGAAAATGATTTTGGTGAAGAGTTGTTAAAAGTAAAGACATCCCTAGAAGGGTGTACTAAGGATAAGAAACATGAATTGGAGGAGTTTCTAAATGCATACAAGGGAGTGTTCCAAGAGCCTAAGTAGATACCACCTAAGAGGGAAGTGGAGCACAAAATCCAATTATTTGCATACTCCCCCTTGCCAAAAATTGGGTTGTATAGATAGTTCATTCTAGAAGTAAGCGATGTAAATCAACATATGCAATAGTTGTCGGAGTAGGGCGTGATTCAACCAAGTACCTCACCCATCATAATTTTTCCCAAGAATGATGGGACTTGGAGAATGTGTATCAGTTATAGGGAATTAAACAAGATTACAATTTTCAAGAATCAGTACCCTCCACCTAGGATCGATGATCTATTGGACCAACTGCAATATGATAAGTACTTCACTAAGTTATATTTTAAATTAGGATATCATCAAGTACAAGTCAAATAAGAAGATACCTGGAATAATTCCTTCAAGACAAGGAAAGGTTTGTATGAGTGGTTGGTTATGCCATTTGGTTTATGCAACACACCAACTACATTTATGAGACTAATGAATGATGTTTTATGTTATCTAGATTCATTTGCTATTGTATATTTGGATGATATATTGGTTTATAATGCTACCTCAGAGGTTCACATATCACACCTTATGCAGGTGTTAGATACCCTGAAGAAGCACCAACTAGTAGCCAATCTCGATAAATGCAAGTTTTCTTAGCAGTCTTTGGTGTATCTGGGGTATGTGATCGGTGGAGGAAATATCAATATAGATATTTCCAATATGGAGGCCATCATGAAATGACCAACTCTTACAAATTATATAGAAGTTAGGAGATTTTTTGGGGCATTGCAGTACTTCCAGAAGTTCATAGATTCATTTTGAACAGTAATTGTACCACTCCATGCCATAACAATGAGTGGTAAGAGTTTCCAGTGGGGGGAGAATCAACATAAGTATTTCAATGAGATAAAAATAAATATCAATCAAGCACCAGTGCTCATGCTACCAATCTGGTAGAATCTCTTTGAAGTGGAGACAAATGCAAGTGGTTATTCCATGAGATAAATCATGATGTAAGGAGGAAGGAATGTCTGCTATGATTTTGAAGTATCTAATGGGGTGGTCCTCAACTACTCTACCTATGACAAGGATATATCTGCATTGGTGCAAGATGTCAAAAAGTGGAAGCACTATCTGATGGGAAATGAGACCATCATCCACAAAGATCACTATATGCTCTAGTATTTGTAGGCCCAATGTAAGTTACAACAAACTAGGCACTACAAATGGATGGGGTTCTTACAATAATTTAATTTGGGCATAATTGAAAAGAAGGCTAGTACAAACAAGTTGGTAGACATGATTTTAAGGCCACCCACATCCAATATTACAGGTTTGGAAACTTTGATGCATACATAGCATTTCACCCATGATGCATACAAAGAAACATACATAGAAGATGAGGAATTTAAGGAGGTATTTCAATAGTTACAATGACAAATTCACATAGAATAAGATGACATCAAGGATGACTATGATTTTTAGAATGGTCTACTCTACAAGTTCATCAAGCTTTGTGTTCCTAAAGGTAAATGATTGCAACTTATTAGAGAGGCTCACACCTATAAGGTTGTAGGAATTTTGGTGTTGGGAGGACAATTTCCAACTTATAGTGGTATGTGTATTGTTCTATAATGAAAGATGTTGTAGCACAATATATTAGAGGAAGGATAATTTATTGTACCGACAAGCCCAGTAATAGGAACCAAGGTCTATACCATCCCTTATCGATACCCATTAGACCTTGGGAATGCATTTCCATGGATTTTGTGGGTGGTTTACCAACCATGTGAAAGGGACATGACTATTTATTTGTGGTAGTTGATAGGTTCAGAAAAATATGCATTCTCATGCCTTGTAAAAAGACCATCAAGGGATAGGAAGAAATACATGTGTTATTTGAATAGGTCTAGGTGTTCTTTGGGATACCAATGAGCATCATCTCAGACATGGACACCATATTTCTTAGTGCCTTCTAGACTACATTGTGGGAGAAGATGGACACTCAGCTCAACAGGTCTACAACATTCCATCCACAAACATACAAGTAGATGGAAGTAGTCAACAAGAATTTGGTGTATCTTTTGAGGGGTTACAATCAGAAGCATATAAATACCTAGGATGAAAATCTAATCTATATACAACACTTGTTGGAATAGGGGAAAACCCAGGGTTCCACGATTCAACAACACACCAACAAAACCCTAACTACCGGCCCTTTCGACAACACCTGCGAAGCAGATGAAGTCTCACCCGAGGTAGAGGAAGGGGTGGTTGTAGGACTCAAGTGTCTGCAACCTATATGGGATACAGATCTGTGATTATAACACTCTAACAAATAACTTAGCAGTTAATATTCATCAATAATTCAACTTTATTCACATCGCAGGATCAAACCCTTATTACAGAACAACACAATATACAACAAGATCTAATACATCTACGCACTTAGCATATAGAAATAGATCAGATATAGCATTCATTCACATTACTACGCACTTAGCATATAGAAATAGATCATATCTAGCATTCATTCACATTACTAAGCACTTATCTATTATATCATATGCATCTAACATATATCACTGTACTAAGCATAAATCACATCAATAACACAACAACTATAATGCACAAAGCAACCATAACACAGGATATACATGGTTCAACCCAATGTGGGGCTATGTCCACCAACTCTTCTCTTCTTTATTGTCTTCTTTCAATCTTCTACAAGCATAGAGCTACAGGAACCCACTCCACATAGGACAGGAGATCTGTGTGAACCTCGCCAGATCCTCCTTCCCTAAGCTAGGTTTAAGCAAAAATCCTTCTTACAATATGCACACAAGCTTCTTACAATCACTTTCACTTAGTTATGCAAGTTCTTAACACACAGTATGCACAAAGCATCCACAACTATTCACACTTAGCACACTGGCATACAACATCACCTTTTTAATTACTTCGCCTAGTTATCTATTTATACATTACAAACGGGCCTAAACATGGGTAAACCCATGGGACAACATCCCCATACCCGTTACATAAGCCCAAACCCAAAAGTTCCCTAAAAAGGGGCCGAGATCCTGCAATCTCCGCTTTGACTTGCGCTTCACCTTCGACCAGCCTGTCGAAGTCCCAAAATAGTTCAAAAATGACCAAGGATCTCCAAAACTTGTTCAAGGGCCAATAGGCTGCCAACACTCACCTGTGACTCGTCTCGAGTCACTCAGATATGGGTAACTCTATCTCAAAAGCCTCGAGATTGGATTGAGCTGCTTCAACCTCCTGCTTTGCCAAGGACTCCTGCTCAACAAACTTCTGAAGAACTTCCTTGTTCATAGGTCCCTCTAAGCACTATTATACCAAAGTGACTACTTGTTCCATCTTTGTTCCTTGGCCTTCAATTTCCTTAAAAAATAGGAAAGATGTATCCTGGATTGGCTGGAGCTTCTGAGTCACTTCCATGAATTTTCTCTGTATGGCATGGACCTGTTGCTGAGCCATGCGCTATTCTTGGGATATTTTCATTCTCTCAACTCTTGACATGAGTTTCAACTAGGCTTGTACCGTTGCTTCTTGTTGCTTTTCTTACTAGAGTTGTGACTCCAGTGTCTTTAGTTCAAGGTCCTCTGTAAGTCACTCATAAGTTTGCGCATTGTGATTTCTTAGCTTTTTAAATTCCACATATAAGGCCTTGATTATCTCAACTGTGCTCTGGGAATTTTCTTCTCTCTGGTCTCGTACATCCTACAGAGTACTTGGCACTATTTGTAGCTCTAGTTTTACTACTCTCTATTGAAGTTGTTGAATGGCTTCAACAAGCTTTGTCACTTGATTCTCCATTGGGTCTTCTTCCATCTGTTCCCATCTTGTCATAAAGTGAAGTGCTATGTTGAATTCTTCTCTAAATATGACCTACTCCATGAGCATTTGTTCTTTCTCCTACTAGATCTTCGCTTTATCCTCTTTGAACTTGGCTTGGAGGTTATCCTTCTCCTGCTACACAACTTGGCATTACTCTATCACTTCCTCTTGTTCTTTCTTCAAGGTCTCTGTGGCCCGTTATTTTTCTTCTTGGATGTGACGAAGGTGAGCTTCGGTCGCATCAACTATTCTACAGAGTTGGACAGGCTCATCTCCCAACTCTTTTTCTTGTGATGGCGGGGGTGGAGTGGACACTGCACAGATGGAATGAAGGGATTTTTTTACTCGTCACAGCTCTTCTTCAATTCTATCATACATGGTTTCCTATTTTGCTTGATTACACTGTAAAATATCTTTTGAGGTATCTGAGATAACATCGATGATTAGGTCGATGTCATCCATCATGAGTACAGTCTCCATCTTGGGCTTGTTGGCTTTAGATTTCTTTCATGATGTAGGTTTTGTGGGGGAAACTTTTCTTTTCTTAGATGGCTCTGTGTCACCAGGGGGATTCTGTGGCAGTGTTACTTTTCCTTGTTTTTTCTTATATTATTCCCCATTGTTCTCTCATTTGTCTACTTCATCATCAAATCCTCCTCCTGGTGACTCTAAAGCAGTTTCATCTAATACACTGTTCAACTCATGTGCTTGTTCTTTCTTCTTCCTTCTGCTACTTCTGGGTGCATCGTACTCTTTGCGAGTAACCATCGGACTTCTGATTAGGTCAGGGTCGGGAAGTTTAGCCTGGTCTACTGGGATAAGGAACTCTGTGGGCCATTCCTTAATGATTTATTCCATGTCCTCCTCTGTAATATTATAATAAGACTGAAGCTCTTCTTTACTTTCATCTGCACGTGCAATGATATAAAGAAAATGCCTATCTGCGTGGAACTTCTCCATTGGCCTAAACCTGTGAAGGGTGTTCGGTGTTATACGAGGGAAAGATTCAATATCCCTTTTCAACTATAGGTAGTATCCATGGAACACCGCGTTCGACTACCATTATTTCCCCATATCGATCGAATACCAGAGCATGGTGAACTTCGTCGCTAGAGGTTCAAATGGCTCAATGTTAGGAAAGGTCCCTCCTTCCAGCATCTCCCAAGAAATGAACATGATGAGGATCAACAACCAGCTAAAATGGAACTCATAGCCCTAATACTGAGCTTCACAGAAGTCCAATTCTAACTGGTTGAATAGGTAATTAACCTAGTTCATTTGGAGTCCTTCCACGCATTTTACGGTGAGGTCAATGACAAACCCCGTGACTTGCGTGGGTATGTTCTTCCTTAATAGCTTACCAAAAATCAACTAGAAAGAAAGGCGCATTGTGCCATTCTGAATGGAGTCTACCTTGTAGCCTCATGTCCCCTTATCCACATCACCATAGGTATCTTTAATCATTTTTTCCAGGGCATTATTTGCAGCCTTCCCTGGGTAAAATTCTTGTGGGTCTGGTCCTTGCATGCTTAATCCGGTGATCTTATGGATCAACGCCGCATCGACAGTGATGTGTCTATCCAACCACATATAACCATCATGGAAGAACGATAGTAGGAGTTTAACACACGCATTAACCTTTTGATGCCTTCCAAAATGAGGTATCTTCATTACATTCAGAATAGTGGACTACGCAATGTTCATGGTCCACGGTTGGGGAATGATCTTTGATTTATTTCCCTTCCTCTTGGTCAAATATTTGTGTGATGCAATCATGTCATAGATCTTTCGGTCACCCAAATTATAGTCCCTGATCTTTAATGTCAAAATATTCTCCAGCAGGGGTTTAACTGCACGTATCCCCTTCGAGAGGTACACCGTAATGAGGGTGTAGTCGAAGTCCCTTGAGACATTTTCACGACTCACCACACCATCCAAGGGTGGGATGTAGTCGGGCAGGATGGATGGAATTAACTTCACATTTTCCAAGTCATCACGATGCTTGGTTATTTTCTTGTCCGCAGCTCGTGATGTTCTGGATCTGTGAGTAGTCGATGGAGAGGCTTGCACTCCTCTCGTTGATGAAGCTTGAACTCCTACAGAAATCACCTTCTCAACCATGAGGTCGATTATAATTTCTTCGACGTACTTTTCTATTGCGCTAATGTCATCTGACATGCACGCTCAAGATCGATTATCTCAGGTTGATGAACAAACACTCACTGCAATAGAACGGGTGGCAAAGTCTCAATGAACATAGTGTGTTAGTAGTCAACTCTCTATGGGCTCGAATAATCACTATTTGAAAAAGTGTTCTCATTGCAACATTCGATTGGATAAATAGACAATGTCGTAAAGGTTCCTTCCAACAGGTTGAAAAATCCTTAACTAATGCAGTTCCATCTGTTATGGCGCGGTCCCAACGGTCCAATGGCGAGATTTCGAGCCATCACTTCTTTCCTAACCATTCGGGAGCGTCAATCGAACGGTCATAATGCTTCCAACGGTCATATTTCTCCGTCATGGCGAAGTGCCAATCTGCGTTGTACTGATAATCCAACGAAGTTCAAGTTCTAGAAACCTTCCTTCTGCGAAGTTCTCTCTGAAGATTTTTGCATTTTTTCTAACTTTTCTTTCTTCTTGTTGAGCTTTCTAGCCTTCTTTCCTGTAATCTAAGTTACCGGGTTTCTTTTTCCATTTTGATTCTTATCTTCTCTTGGCATAGTAACTTCGCATTGTTGATGATCTTTCATAGGGTTCAAGGGTGATACTTCTTCTCTGTTTGGGGTAGGTGCTCTACTTTCTTGTATGGACAAGTCTTCCAAGTCTGTCTATGTTCTGTCGGTTTCGACATCCAAGTCTCTGATGCTTAGTAACCTCAACTTGTTCTCCTATTCTTCTATTAAGTGTGTTATTATCCTAGTCATGAAATATTCTAATTATTTCTTTTTCTATTCTAGGGTTTCCTCTTCTCATTTTCTTCGACTCTGATCTTTCTCAATCCAAGCTTTTCCTAGCAGCATAGAAAATGGGGCGCGGTTCTCAATAAACTTAATGACCTCAAATTCTTCATCTTTCAAAGTTCCACGAGCACGCATAGATGTCTAGGAAATTATTCCACATAGGTTTATTAGCTTTCCTCTAAATAATCTTATTCATCCTAATGAGGGAATCATATTAGTCTTTCCTAAAATTTCCCAAGTTATTTCTATCATGATATTCACCCGTATTTCCTCATCCAGAACACAGTCTATGTCGAAGCCCCCTATTCTTTATTCTATGCACTCCTTTTCTTTTAATATCTCTGATAGATTGGTATCTCTATGACTATTCAGGGTCTCTTTCATCTGCAATAATATAGTCTTTGATTCTTTCTGGAATTCTTCCATAGTCTTAGTCTCTTGTCTTAGTCCATGTTGGATCAGGGGGGGAGTAGGTACTACCGTCCATAGAGGATTTAGCACCAGATGCTCAAGAAGAGTTGGAAGAGGACATCGTTTTGCAGAAAAGTTCCAGAAACACAAGACAGGGGCATCATGACCTTTAACATATTGGGTTGAAAGGACAACTTCCAATAAAAAAAAAATGGTACTCCAAGAACATGGTAGAAGAAAATTTTCCTCACCTCATTCAATAAATATTTTGGGGACCAAAATCCTCCTTAAATGGTGAGGTGCGATATGGATTAGATAATTATGTTATTTTTCATATATCTCGGTGATTTATGGGTGAAAAATTTGGAGGAACTTCTAGATCCATTTTAGTGATTGGTCCAAATTTGGAAATTTGTGTCAAAAAAACTGCTTAAAATATTTTGGAGCCATTTTAATCATCCAAAACTTACTATGGAGTCTCCATATATGCTTCACACTAATATATTTCCAACAATGCAAGAATCACCTCAATCGGAATTCTTATGCAAAAGTTATGCCCTCCCACAACTTGATCTGCCCTATTGATCACCATGGTGCAAGTGGATGCCATGTCAACCCCAATTACTTAAATGCATGGGGCTAGCCACATAGAGGATTTTATAGAACATTATATAAGTTGAAAAATTGATCAATAATTGAGGGTTGATGAAGTCAATACCCTAACACTAGACGACTATCAGGCTATGTTAAATAATGGGCTGCTAGGAGGAGAAAGGGTTCCATTCTATGTTATTGTGTTTCGTTCCATAGAAAAGTAGAACAACTAGGAGAGGGAAAATTAAAGAGCATAACAAAGGGGGTTAATTTTATGTAGTATCCCAACATGCCACATGTATGAGGTAACTCTATAGAGAGTTTCTTCTCTTTTGTACTTGCACTATTTCCATACTAGAGAAAAGAGAGCAGAGCAACCTCACCTTCTAGATGGGTTTTCTCCCATAAAGGTTTCCTAGAGAAAATATTTCTGTTATTTTGTAGATGGTGTGTGATTTTGTTTTATTGCTTTCTATTTTCCAATTTTATCTCTTTCATGCATAAGAAAAAAATCAGTAACTAAGGATGGAATTTAACCTTTATAGTGTGGATTTCAATTTTATTTATCAGATCTATTGTGACAAACTATTCTAGTGGAATATCCATGATAGTTTACATATAATATTGAGAGCATGGGGTTGAGTACAATCAACATTGGGAATTGAGAGTCAACTTGCATGTGTAAAAGGGAAATTTGAATGGGTATTGTGAACAATGTTTACATACAGGTTTTGGAGAAACAAGAGAGGGAAAAGTGTTGGAGCTTGAAGGAAACCATAGTGGGCATGTGTTGTGCTTGTTGGAGATGTAAATTCATGAAGAAACAATTTTTTAGGCCTGTAGAGTGATATTATGACTAATATATTACCCCAACAACAAGTGACCTTGCTTTGTGAGATTTTCCTATTGCAACTGACATCCTTTGAGTCCTCGGTAAGAGAGATTCCTATCCAACTTGTGATAGAGCTGTTATCGGACTAATTGGTAGGTGCGGACACTAACAGATCTGCCTAGATCCACCTATATCTAGAACAAAACATGACAGACATGACTCTTTCCCTAAGTTTTGACCATTGAATTAGCTAGTAGGGAGGAACAAGTAACATACCTTCGTATCGCTTCCTAGGGTCTCTGTTGCTTCCGCTTTGCTCCAGTGCTCTCGTGAGGTCAAGACCAAGACAACACAAACCAACCAAAGTGGAGATAGAAAAATATATTCAACTGTCAACTTATGTGTATGATCAAGGAATTACACAATAAAGTGAGAATAGGTTTATGGGAAAGGGACATGCCACTGTATCATATTAATCGAAAGTAGAACATTACAACTTGATCGCCTTGATGTCGCAAGCTCCATTTCAGTGGCTCTTGGCTTCAACACACACACTTGCTCAATCCTTGTATGAAGAATATCAGATCATCTTGATAGACTTGCTAGAGTCTCCAAGCTCCTGTTCAAGTTAAGTCCTTCACACAATTCTTTCATCAATTCTCTAATGAATCTTTCTTAACCTTTTCCATGAGAATTCCCTCAATATATAGGATAGAATGAGATGGTTAC
The DNA here is from genome assembly GCA_010110895.2 of Picea sitchensis. NCBI lineage: Eukaryota > Viridiplantae > Streptophyta > Pinopsida > Pinales > Pinaceae > Picea > Picea sitchensis. The sequence goes on from SNQJ01S0094325.1 coordinate 61,303, forward strand.
TTGGATAAGAATGATCCCACAATATCAGGGAATCCAATACAATGATAACCATTCGAATGCCAACCCATTCTTCTAGAAGATTCCCTTCTAGAACCATCTAGAATTCATCTTTTTCCAAGCTTTAGAGAAGGTTCGCACCCTAGCTATGTAACATAGTGCGAGAAGTTTGCACCCTAGCTTAAGGAAGCCTGCGAGAATGGGTCATTCTCGCACCCTGGTATATTAGCAACCTGCGAACTTTCTTCAAAAGTATGTTTTGTGGGAAGAGATGAATGTCAGTTTTCTCTGGAGAAAGTTCTTATGAGGAGCCTGAGTACACCATCACCAATACACCATCATGATGACCAAAATCATGGGTAACAAAATGCCCCCCAAAGTATGAGGCTGGAATCAGTGACAGCCGAAAGACTTTGTAAGCTGCATGTGTGTGTCGGAAACCAAGAGCACACCTAATCGGAAACCTGCGAACAACAAAGCATCTGCAGAATATCATATATATTAATTCTGAGGTAGGCATTCCCATACTCAGATCATAGACTGATGACATTGTAGACATGGTTCATGGCCACCAATCATACACTGTGGATCCATGTCGTCAAAATATAGCATAGCCACCAGGAATACACTGTGGATCTATGCGAGAAAATTCAAATTGAGACGACATAGCCACGAGACATACACAGTGGATCTATGTGTCGCAGATTATACATATTCCATCGCAACCTGGACAAAGAGATGATATCCAGGGTCTTCAATCTCGTCCCCCAAAAGTATGAATCTAACCATGTGATTACATGTGTTGAAGTCGAACATGGTAGAAACCACTTGATTACCGGTCATTGATGAAACCGTTAACAAGTGCGAGGGAAATCACCATTGATGTCAATGACTCCCAAGGTACACTAGTAAAATCCCTCGAATGTGAATGAATGAGTTGAAGTCAAACATCCAATGGAATCTTTTGATCATGGGTCAATGATGTAA